>JACXGI010000776.1:63628-116678 GCA_016801175.1 Esox masquinongy | reverse complement strand
ACCAGTGTCATCAGGTACCTCTAGTAATACAACACACTGTATAACCAGTGTCATCAGGTACCTCTAGTAATACAACACACTGTATAACCAGTGTCATCAGGTACCTCTAGTAATACAACACACTGTATAACCAGTGTCATCAGGTACCTCTAGTAATACAACACACTGTATAACCAGTGTCATCAGGTACCTCTAGTAAATCAACACACTGTATAATCAGTGTCATCAGGTACCTCTAGTAATACAACACCCTGTATAACCAGTGTCATCAGGTACCTCTAGTAATACAACACACTGTATAACCAGTGTCATCAGGTACCTCTAGTAATACAACACACTGTATAACCAGTGTCATCAGGTACCTCTAGTAATACAACACACTGTATAATCAGTGTCATCAGGTACCTCTAGTAACACAACACGGAAGATTAGATCATCCTGGATTATTATTTGTATTTCTTTGAGGCGTATGGTGTTGTTCCGTTTGACCATATACCATATGTAACAGCAAGTTCTTGTTGCTCTGAGAGAAGCCATGGTCATACACATGAAGGTGCTCTGTGTTCCGTTCTGAACAATGTATGGGATAACTGTACATTCATCAACTGTAAGGTTGTCATAGCACTAACTGTCTAAATGTCGGTACACAGTCTGAAATATTAACTGACACAGGGTAGTGGAAGATTGATGGTCATATTGGAAGGGGTCAGGTGGCTGTGTTTGTGTTGACAGCATGGATTTTAGTTATGTTTCATATCAGTGGAAAATAAACAGTACCATACAGTGTATGTCATACTGAAATACTCTGATGATTTAGAAAAACAATGCCCTTAATGCACTTATCCATTTGCGCTCTGCAATGTTCGAATGATTGAAGCACTAGCAGATCGACTCACATTAGACTGAACTCTCTGTCCAGCCTCTCTCAGGGTGAGACCATGGTTGATGACGTGGTTAATAAGAGTTGCTCTACTTGTACCCTCTTCCTCTCCACTTTCCTCTCCTTTCTACCTTCTCCCCTCTTCCTGTCTCCTACTTCTCCCCTCTCCTCTTCCTTTCTCACCTTCTCTAGCTCCTCTCGTTCTCACACCTCATCTTCTAACTCTTTCCAGGTTCCTCCATTGTTTATTCAGGCTCCATGGCTTTCACAGGTGACTCCTTTTATACAGAGCAAAGTGCTGGTTTCTATGTGAACAATTTAGCAAGTCGCACTTCCTGTTTTTGTGCTTTACTAACCCAGCTGACAACAATTTGACAGTAATTGAGCACATGCCTTTTTAATTTAGCCAGATGGCAAATTGAACTTTATGTAGAGTTTTGTTTGTTATTTTTGACAAAATTGTATGTGCATTTTTGTAATTTGTGTGTGAACCATCCAAAAATATATGTTAGCTTTGCTTACTTTCTCTAGATGACTGCGTTAACTGTTTTGAAAACATGAACCTTGGTTTTGAGAATTTTGTGTGTAGTGTTTGGGGAAATGTTTATATTTAGTTGGTCATTTGTGTGAAAAAATGAAATTGCACAATAACTTTAGAAAATTATCAAGCTCTAAAATGGCTGTAGAAATTGTATTAACAACATGGACCTTCATTTGGTGAAATGTGTCATATCAATTAAGAATGAATAATATTTATTACAAAATATACTGTACATATGTAATGGATTTAGGAATAATGTTAATTCAGCAAACATATTCTTTACTTGATTTAAGATTTTACTGAATTTAGCAAACATAATTTTCTGAGAATAGTTACTTTTTGTTTTTTGTTTAGATTCATATTTTTAATAATGAAATTGTCAAAGTTAAACGAAGTGTTAAGCCACATCATATTGCTTTGTAATGAATTGTATTACGTTATATTTTTTTTCTTTAGCATGTTTGAGAATGGATGTCCAAACCTTTTTATGCAATGCACATTTCATCTGATTTTTGTCTGTTGGCCTTTGCTGATTAATGTTAAATAAAGATGCATTGTGCTCTTACTCCAGATGATGGCGCCAGGTTGCCTATCAAACCAGATTGTTGACGTCACATTCTTGCGGTTATTCTTTATTACTGAATACAACTGTTGAATTTAATATCTTAATTTTACCACTGGCAAATGTGTTTGGTCACACTTTGTTTTCTTACATCAAAACTTAGCAAATATAGTAAGTAGGTCTCTGCTGCATTAGTTAATAACAGGGTAGAATAGTAGGTTTTGGAACCACTCCTCCATCCTTATGTGACTGTCTTACAAAGTTTGTGCATGAAAATTGAGTACCATTAACTGATAACTTAAATTTTAGTGATTTCACATGACGCCCTATTGCAATTTGGCGGAAATTAGCTTTTTAGATTTGCAAAATCTCGGCGAGCCTATGTCCTATTGCGTTACTCACAATTGAGAAATGACAAACCCTTGCAATCTCTGTTTACGCATGCATTAAAGTTCTTAAGTTATATCAAGAAATGCAATATTTTGTGTTTTCATTTTTTGACGTTTAAATGCTGATTTTTAAAGTAACGACGAGACAATTTTTGAATTCTATATGAACACATATAGGGGAGTGGTGCATAGGGTATGTAAAAAGCTTTATCCCAATCAACATTTCCTGTCCACAGCGCACCTCAATCTCCCGTGGGCAGTCTAACACTGACCCGGCCCGGGGACTACAGACGGAAATAGCCGTGTGCTAAATTGTGTTTTGTTGTTCATTGTCCCGGTTCAAATATGTTTATCATTAAATAATCACGCCCTAAAGTTAACAGTAATGTGCAAGTTGACTTGTCCAATTAAACGTCTTAAACGTACCAGTCAGGAAAATATTCTTAGACCGTTTTTGTTTCTGATGGACCTTTCTTCCAACACGCCGTTGTCAAGTGTAGTGAAATTGTTTAAACAAAAGAAGGCGCTGTTTTCATTTTCCTCGTGGGTAAAAAGCGCACAAATGGCGGTGGTGCGGCGTGCATGTCCGTGTGTTTATGTGGGTGTTTGTTCCTTGCTATAATAGTGAGGAACAGATACAGATGTCCTCACATGTATAGTAACCAATGGTCTATATTGACTGGTAACGGATGGAAAATCAATCCTCAGTTTTGCAAAAATATTTTTAGGCTTGTGGTATAGGGTTAGAATTAGGGTTATGTTGGGGGGGGGGCTGGTTATACATTTAATGAAAATACATTTTGCTTCCCAATAATATAATAAATCTTAGAGCATGAGATGTCTTACAGATATCCCGACATTTATTTACAATTGTCATCCGTTTTACCCCAACGCCTACAAAATATGTATGTTTAGTTGAGGACGTATGAATAATGGAGAAATACATTTTAGGGGTTGAAAGCGTCATTGGAGTAGTTTTAGAGTAAAGAAACAATCCCCCCCACCCCCCACACGTGGTCACTCCTTGTATAAAAACTTTCGAGTTGCTGTGTCTGTCGTGATTGCTAAGGAGAAACGTAAAGATAACAGCATCTCTCAAGACGCAGACAGAAGCGTCCCAAATCCACGTTTCTGGTCATACTCAGCGTTAGAAAAATAGGACATTTATCAAGGGATGAGTTGAGTATGAATTGCTTTGACATTTAATTGGATTTCTAAGGTTTCGCTTAAGATTGTTTTTAATGTGACAGTGGTAACCTTAACTTCACATCTGACGTTTTGCGTCCTGATCAACGACTACAAACCCGTGCACAGGTGAGATTGCCTGGGAATAAATGTGTTTTGCAAAGTCATTAGACTGACATTTTTTGTAAAATTGAAAACATGGCATTTCGAATGCAGTAGCATCACTCAGACACTAATACTTTCAGGTTCGGTTCGCTGGTCAAGAACGCCGGTCAAAAACCTACACCTCTGGAATTGAGCTTTAGAAGAAAACTGAACTGATAGTGCGCGTTGGACAACACTACCCAATAATTTAAGGGCTGGAGAATCTCGGGAATAATCAATTAGCCCGTACATCCAGCATCGTCTTTTGGAATGCAAAAACTACGTGGACTCTTTTGGATTACCCTACCCTGTGCATCAATCTTTGTGACATGTGTAAACTCTTCTCCGTCGCGCAGAGGTAGATTTTTACCATGCTAAACTTGTGAAGTAACCCTATAACTTTGGTCTTTATATTTAAGAACCACAATTCCTCTGCAGCGTGCTTAGAATTTTCAGACTCAAAAAAAGAAAATGAGAACATATAACCTCACATTGGCTTGTATAATTGCTTGCATACTTTCAATCCGTTGTACCTTGGGAACAACCGGAACGGGCACTACGGGTGCAGAGACTCAATCCCTAGCGCAGGAGTCGTGCGCGTCGTGCGGGATGCCGGAGGCTTCAGAACGGGTGGACATAGATCTTTTGGAAGCGGTCAAGAGGCACATATTGGACAGGTTACAAATGAGAGAAAGACCCAACATCACTCATCCTATCCCAAAGGCGGCAATGGTGACAGCACTGAGGCGGCTTCACGCGGGTAAAGTACGAGAAGACGGGAGGTTTGAGATCCCCAATCTGGATGGCCAGGCTGCCTATAGTAATGAAGTGCAACAAGAGACGTCAGAGATAATCAGCTTCGCGGAATCAGGTATTAATAATCTTAGATTAATATATATTTCATTCCATCACCCGTTTTCTCTATTTCTGTCTGTTTTAATGCTATTCACTAAATGTTCTATACAAATAGCTAGCATGTGGCCAGAGGCCACCAGTGGCTTGCCAGCGTTTGGCTCATAGCCATATTTTTCCAAAAGACTACCAGCATCCACCACGTTTCCGACCTATGTCTTCTTCATATTAAAATACATTTTCAGTCAACACATTTACCCTTTTTAACATATGTGTAAAAAAAAAGTTGTCAGCAACTGGTGAGCCGCTGGAAAAACGATGAGCAAAACCCTGTAGGTGGCTGATACCCCGCCGGCCGCATTCTAGCTAACATTTTCTCTCACCTAGGCTTTTAGGAATTATATTCGTATCAGGACCGATCAGGACAGCAGGCTTTACATCCATCCAGTCCGGCGGATGGGGGTGCTGAGGCTACTAGGGATGCTGTAGTAGCCTCATCACCCCTACCTCCCGCAGTTATGATTGTAGGACATGTCCCATTAGAATTCCTTCATTTATTCACTCAACAATTCAATATAGAATCAGAATGTAAACGACCCAGACTTACTAAAGTACTATATCAAATTTTCGGCAGTGAAACTAATCTCAAATGGCAATTTGATTAGATTCAACTTTATTGTCATTGAACAATATGAGTACAGTACAACGAAATGCAGTTAGCATCTAAGCAGAAGTGCAAATAGAAGAGGGCAGGAAATTTACAGTTAATTAAGTATAGTGTATGTTACTAGTGGAATGCATAGATGTTCAGTGAAGGCAAATACAGTGCAAATGGCAATTCTAAATGAGCAATGAAAGCAAATAGGGGAGGGCAGAAAATTTATAATGTACAAAATGTGTTTTGTATAATGTATGTTTAGTGTTAGGTATAATGTATGTACAAGTGGGAATAGCTCTGCGATGAGGCAGATGCAAGTACAATGGCAATTCTAAATGTGCAGTGCAGTCAAACTGAAGGTGCAAGGTGACGTGCAAGTGAAATGCAGGGATAACAGCAATTAGGTTCTTGAAGTAGACATGTACATGTAACAACTGAGAACCTACTTATCAGACTTTGCAAGGCAGTGTCAGAGACCAGTAGTACAAGGGAGTAGTGCAACAACATCCCTGAGAGGCAGTACAAAGCAGTGGGCAGGTGGGTATGGTTAGTGTTGGGTCACAGAGTTCAGCAGGGTTACAGTAGATGGAAAGAAACTGTTTCTGAGTCTGCTGGTGCGGGACCAAAGAGACCTGTACCGCCTGCCTGATGGTATGACGGCAAACAGTTTGTGGCCTGGATGTGAAGGGCCTCTGATGATGCCACACGCCCTACACAGACACCGCTTGCGCTGGAGGTCTTCAATGGCTGGGAGCTGGGCAACAGTGATGTGCTGAGCGGTTTTCTCCACCCCTCGTAGGGCCTTCCGGTCGGCCACGAAGCATCCGCCAAACCACACTGTGGCACAATTCATCAGAATGCTCTCAGTTGTGCAGCGGTAGAAGTTCCCAAGGATCTGGGAAGACAGGCTGGCCTTCTTCAGCCTCCTCAAAAAGTACAGACACTGCTGTGCCTTTTTGACCTGGGTTGAGGTATCCAGCAGAGGTTCTCGGAGATGTGGACACCCAGGAATTTGAAGCTGGACACATGCGCCACCTCAGTGCCATCGATACGAACTGGGGTGTGACTGCAGCCTTCAGACTTCCTGTAATCCACAATGAGCTCCTTGGTCAGGTTGTTGTCAGCGCACCATGCCACCAGGAACATGACCTCCTCCCTGTAGGCTGACTCGTCATTGTCATTGATCAAGCCTACCACTGTGGTGTTGTCTGCGAACTTGACAATGGTGTTGGAACTGTGTACAGGAACGCTGTCGTGGGTGAAGAGGGAGTACAGGAGGGGGCTCAGCACACAGCCTTGTGGAACACCAGTGTTCACGATCAGGAGGTGAAGTTGTCTAACCTGACAGACTGGGGTCAGTTGGTTAAGAAGTCCAAAGTCTAGTTGCAGAGAGAGGGGCTGATCCCCAGGTCATTGAGTTTGTTCACCAGTCTAGAGGGGTTGACTGTGTTGAATGCTGAGCTAAAGTCTATGAATAGCATTCTCACATTCTAACATTCTCACATAGGTGTTACACAATCTAAGAATGTGTAAGTCTAAGACCAAAAATCCTGTTTAGGTGAAATTCTCCATGGGGTTCCATCTGAATGCCCATGGTATCATATTTAAGCAATAAGTCACTGGGGTGCTGGTGGTTTATTAACAATACGGTCTCATATACCATGGCTGTTGGACAATCAAAATTCTGGATTTTTAAATACCTGGTTACTAATTTACATTTTTAACTTGGTGCTTCACATCCTGAATGCTGATGGCTACGGGTATGACATCACATTTTTTACTGCTCTAATTGTGTCAGTAAACGGTGGATAATAGCAGTCTGGAGGGTTTGTGATATATTGCCAATATACCACGGCTAAGCTCTGTGTCCAGGCACTCCGTGATTTGTCGTACCTAAGAAGAGCTTTTTTCCCATGGTATATTAGTTATATACTACACTCCTGTGAGCTTTATTGCTAACATAGGCCATTATTTACTGCTCTGGGGTTAGCATCATTTGATTTGTCTAAATTCATTCATTAAAACCGGACACGTGAACTATTAAAAGCTGCATTGCCTTTGGGAATGAACTCCATAACTCATCAAACTAAGACTGGTGGCATTGTTCACCTCAAAGAACTTCTTATTTTCAGTCTCCCTGAGACTGATAAAGGCATTATGTTACACGCAAATTGTAGTTAGCTAGCTAGTTAGCTAATTTGCAATCCAATGAGGCAATAGCTACCCCCAAAAAGAATATACAATTTACTCTTCTCACAAACATCAGATAACGCAGCAATTCTAATACAAAAGCATCAGGTTACACAAAAAACTGCTATATTTTTGTTCCTTTTTTGATACCTAAACATCATAATACTTTATGCTAATAATCCACAGTTTGGGCAATTTCAGATTGCTAAATAGCAACGTGTAAAATGTGAAACCTTCTCTCTTATACCTTTCTTGGCAAACAGTATGTAACCTAGAGAGGAAATTTCCTGAAATGTCCCAGAAGTTGGAATGGAATGCAAACCAGGGTGATAGAAGGATGGTGTCAATGGCACAGTCAAAACTGTCATCTATCAAAGTGATTTATTTATCATGATTTATTTATTGTAATTGGCCCACAATGCAGTCTGAATTCCGATATTGATAATTTGGCTGTTTGCTGCCTGAGAATAGAAATGGTAATTTCTCAGGCTGACAAAGTAACAAATGCCTAAAATACCTGTGTAGCTTTAAAGCAGTGGATTTGTGGCAATAACATGTACATACAATGGGGTTGACATCTTTATAACCATCCAATTTATTCAAAGCATGAAATAGGCATAGGCTGGTGCGTAGATATGGGGGAGGGGTCATGACCCCCCCAATATTGCAGACAAGTCAATTTGAACAACCCGGAAAAGTGTGAAATTCCTGGGATCCACAGACGGGTGACAAATTAAAGGAAAAATCAACATAAAGTGTCAGAACAGCTTCAATGCACCTTGGCATACATTCTGTGAGTCTTTGAAACTCTACTGAAGGGATAGAAGACCATTCTTCCAAAAAGATCTTCCCTTTCCCCATCATTTTAATACTCATCAAACCATTTAATGACCCCAGTGCCACTTAGATTCTTTCCTGTTGCCATTTTGATCCAAAACTGAGGTCAACTGGGTCTGCTCAGTATTGTTATACATGCCACAGCACATGATAGGATGTTAATTGCTTAATTGTATCATGCAGTACACCTGTATTTGTTATGTTCCTCCACTCATTCATAATTTTTTTCCCTTAAATTTGTCACCCGTCTGTAGCTACAAATAGTAGACTAAAGGTATGTCAGTTTTTCTGGGGGCAATGGAGAGATTTGTGATCTTTACCCTAAGTCATCTTTTCCCCACGTGTTTCTTTGAAATGTCCATTGTGTCTGTGTGTGTGTGGATTCCAAATTCCTCTTTGCCACATATCTATAATTCTAAACTCCACCAAAGAAAATTATGAAATCAGCTACTGAGAACAGTATCAGGCATGTTCTGTGTAGTTAAAAAATATATGACATCACTGAGCAAGGAATGTTGTGACTTGGGAAAATAGTTTGGAGAGACCAATTTGGAGAGAAATTCTAGCGACTTCTTGGGCAAACATGATTTTATGTTGAACTATCCCTTTAAAGGTCCAAAGAGAAACCCCTTCTTTCTCCTTTCATTCACACAAACACACACACACATAAGAATGCACACACTAATTCTAACCATAACCCAAACCTAGCCCTTAGCCTAAAATAGCTTTTTTTCTTGTGAGGTACTCACTCCCCTCCATTTTTGTTGGACTGTACAACATAGACACACACTCTAACCATGTATTTACCTGAGTTTCTCTTGATCATGTCTGGACATGTGGGCTGTAAACATTTTTTTTGAAGACATCAATAGCTCTAAATTGGCTGATAGGATGGAATCTACTCTCTTAACCAAAAGCACAGCATTGGTGTATTACAATGAGATCAATTTTGTGACTTTTCAAATTAGACCAAATGTTTATATATCTCACCTACTCAGCCAAAACTTAAGGGAAGTTTACCCAAAAAGGGCATTATCATAATATTTACAGCTATAGGAATCTCTGTTCCAGAGTGACTTGCAGAAGTGAGTAGATACATTTTAATAGTTTTCCCATTCTGACTCAGCGTGGGAATCGAACCCTCAATCTTGGGGTTGTTAGCACCACATTTACCAGCTGAGCTACAAATGACAATTTCAGTTTTCTTATTTCAATCTCAAAGTGTTACAATTTAATGATATTGTACCAAAATGGTAAATTGTGTTTTTTACATCAGTGGGCATTTAAGAAACCAATTGAGATTCTAGACATAGAATGTGACGCTGTAGCCTACCATGTACAATCAGCCTGTTTTTGCTCATACTAGCAGTTGCACTCAAATAGGAATGACACGAGCACGGGTGTGACATGCGAACAAAAGCAAGGCAATTATTGGGAGAGCACTGTGCGCTCTCCGCTAAACCCAATATGTCAACATTCAGAACAAAAAAACATACGAAAACAAAAGAAAATGCTCAGAATAATGCATGAGACATTTGAGTCACTGGTCATCGGTTCAAGGGATGGAGAGATGGAGGGGGGGGTTGTATGGTGTGCCCATATTGCAGTTTTCTAAAGAATGCTTTTGTCATATAAACGTTGACCAACCAGGCCTCTCTGTTTTCTTTCCATTATCCACGACACCTTTGAGCCTTTGTGCAGCATTGTGCCAAGGAACTGGCTTTGCTCCCTGCTCTCTAGACCCCCTCTGCCTTCGAGCCAGCTGGCACTCACCCCTTGAGCCCAAGCTGCCAGCCTGGGCATTATAAGAGGGACAAGGTACCTAGAGCAGCCTGGAGAGAGGCAGCTAGACCAGGCCCCAGGTCACAGGCAGGGGTCCAAGCTGGGGACTTTGATGACGTTGCAGTCAAAGATCAAGGTGTGTTGGTAGGTGCCTAAGGAAGTTTGTGATTTAACGTTCTGGCATTACTGGATTGGCTGGAACGTGTCCAAGTGTTTTGCGGCGTGGGACGATGTTCTCTGATTCACATCAGTTGAACAAGATGGTTTTCAGCTAGCTGGGAGGCAGCTATGGCCGTTATCTCTCCTTCGGCATTCAGTCTCATGACTGCATGGCGGAGCAGGGGCTGAGACTGAGGGCGAGTTCGCTGCCAAGGTTCAGGTTGGGGAACGGTGCCAACCGCGCGTCTCTTATGACACGGTCCCGCGGGCCCTCGCTTCTGCGGAGGGATTCAGTGTCCCGCAACCACAGGAGCGGAGCGGAGTGCAGGGGGGAGATGTGTGCGTCTCGATTGTCGTTGGTACTGTATCTGGCCCAGACCTTGTTCTGCATCCAAAGTGTCACACTATTCCCAAAATAGGGCACAACTATTACATATGGGCCCCGGTAGAAAGTAGTGCACTGTGTAGGGAATAGGATGCCATTTTGTATGCAGACCTTGCTGAGCTATATTGCTGGCTGCCGGGTTCACTCTGGGATGTGGTCTTTCATGAACACGCGTCAATCATGCCCCGCCTGGAGCTGCTCCAGGCATTTATTTCACATCGCACTCAATCCGAGTTCACCCACTGCTCACACACGTATCAGTCCGCATGCACTTTTCCAGGTATAGCCGCTTCACAAAGCCTTTATTAAACCTTCAAGGGTTATGCTTTAAAAGGTTGCAAAACTCGCTCGTTTACGACTACCGCTAAAGCGGCTTACTCTGGTCAAAAAGTCCACGTCTGACTGCTCTATGGAGCTCACTGACCTACTGTGCTCTTTCACCCTCTTCTCTTCTATTTCCTTGTGTGGAATTCCTGGAGTGCTAAGCTTAGTGCTGTGCTCCAGCAGCTTAACGAATGCCTGCCAGTGCTGTGTGTTTGACCGGGAGGCACAGTTCATGGCAGAGCCGTGGTGCTCCATGGCCTGTGGTCTCAGATGACATAGCACCATGCTACAGTACATGAAAACATGCTGCCAGCCAGTTGTCACCCTAAAATCGCATCAACTTAATAGTCTTCTCGCCCACGGCGGCAGAAATGTTAATGTTCCGTGAAACATCTCGCAATTGAATGCTTTTAATCAGGTTGTCTTGAAAGATGAGGTCCCGTAAATCAGTCGAATAAGTAACAGTCGAATGAAAGTAAATCAATGAGCACGGTGGGTTCGATGTCCCCAACGGGTGGACTTGGACAGGAGGGGCTGGTGAAGTGTTCCTTGTCTCGTCACGCTTTAGCAACTCCAGCAGGCTGGTTGGTTGCCTTCAAGCTTATTGTAGTTGCTAGTTGGAAGAGCCATCTCCAAGCATGGTAATCTTGTGTGTGTCTGAGGAAGCATTTCCTGATCTTTGACTATTTTCAGGCCCGTTGAAATTGAATAGAGTAAAAATGGGGTTGAAATTTACTAGAGTAAAAATGAAATAGATAAATAATATTCGTAATAAAAATACAGGCGGTGTATCTATGCACAATGTATACACTACCGTTCAAAGGTTTGGGTTTAAAAGTTTGGGGTCACAGAGATACAGTGTAGATTCTGTTAATGTAAATGACTATTGTAACTGGAAACAGCTGATTTTTAATGGAATATCCACACAGGCGTTCAGAGGCCCATTATCAGCAACCATCACTCCTGTGTTCCAATGACACATTGTGTTTACTAATCCAAGTTAATCCTTTTAAAAGGATAATTGATCATTAGAAAACCCTTTTGTGAGTATGTTAGCACCACTGAAAATGTTTGTGCTGATTAAAGAAGCAATAAACTGGCCTTCTTTAGAATAGTTCAGTATCTTCAGCACCAGCGGTTGTGGGTTGGATTAAAATGGCCAGAAACAATGAACTAAACTCATCAGCTTATTCTTGTTCTGAGAAATGAAGGCTATTCCATGTGAGAAATTGCCATGAATCTCGTAAAGATCTCGTACAACGATGTGTGCTACAGTACTCCCTTCACAGAACAGTGCAAACTGCCCCTAACCAGAATAGAAAGAGGAGTGGGAGGCCCCGGTGCACAACTGAGCAAGAGGACATATACATTAGTGTGTCTAGTTTGAGAAACAGACGCCTCACAGGTCCTCAACTGGGAGCGTCATTAAATATTACCGGCAAAACACTAGTCTCAACATCAATGTCAGTGAAGAGGTGACTCCGGGATGCTGGCCTTCTTGACATTTACAAGATTAACAATGTCTACACTGTATTTTCTGATCAATTTAAAGTTACTTTAATGGGGAAAAAAACTGCTTTGCTTTCAAACACAAGGACATTTCTAAGTCACACCACAAATCTTTCCACAAATCGGATTAAGTACACAGATACAGTATCCACCAGCTATATTTATTGTTTTATAAGATCGTATGACCATGCTTTAGTCCAGACTGAAGTATCTTTTATTGTCGGAGATTCAGATTGCCATCTCTTCCCACCCAGCACCACCTTGCCTCACACGCAGTGTCACTCAGGGCACAGAGAAACGCCCTGGACTAGGATCTCCCCTGTTGTTCACTGGGAGCTGTTGGGGCAAGCAGCAAGGCATGGTAGTAAATGAGGTGAGGTTAAATACTACTGTCTTCAAGACATGACAGCAGTAAAATCAGTTAAACTGTTATCGAATCTATGCCTTTGCATTTACACTTCAGCTACATTTCAAAATATACTTCTTACATACTTGATACACCCTTAGGGTTTGTTGTCGATTTTGTTCACATACATGTACCTTTTACTTTTGTTGGTGTCACAGGGATAGGTGTGTGTGTGTGTGTGTGTGTGTGTTTGTGCAGGACAAGCCCTAGGCTTTTTGGAGCATTGAAGGAGTCTTACTTTAAAGGCGATGAGACATTTCATGTTTTAGCATTAATTTCCTGTAATTCAACACTTTGTACAGCAGCAAAATTAAAGAGAACATTTTTTAGTTGTAAAGCAAGTTTTCTGCAATAACCCACATTTGCCATACAGAAAAAAAGAACATTTGTTTTCACAAATTCCAGTTTGTCTATACATTTTTGCAGAAAATTATTTTACAGAAAGTTTCCCATAATTATACACAATTTGCGGAGTTGTGAAATAGGCAATTCAACATTTGAGCAAATATTGCGTGAAATTCATTCTTAGGATCAAAAAATAAAAATATGTAAACGGCAACACAAACATTTTAAATTTGTTCTATTACCTTTCACATTTTCCAATTTTTGTCCCCTCTTCATTTTGTGCAGTCTATTTTACAATTATGGCTTGCCATATCACGGAAAGAAGGGGTTAGGAAAAGAGAAGATTGATATGTGTTCTTCATTCCACATGTTGCCTAGCCATTCTCCCTCTCACACCTCTTGCACAAACAACCACAAAGTATTTCCCATTGGGAGGAGACTGCATTTTCAGGCCAACATCCCACCCATCCACCCCAGAGGGTACAAGTCAGTCTGCTGAGACAATTTGCTTTACACCCAGTGAAATTATTACTACACATTTTGGTAGTTGGCCAGATTAAATATCAATCTAAAATTGTTCAGCTTATGTGGCTAATTTATAGATTTTCACTGACTAACAACAGGTTAATTATTCCAAATGATTTCGTTCGGGGCCACCCTGTTGCTGGAGACCCTCGGCAGCCGCCTAGCCTGCTATGAGGGGGCCGGCACTGTTTGTGGTTGTTTGGCTCCACAACTGAAATACATGAGCATGAAGGAGAACTAGTCTGAACACGTCTGTGTAAAAATGATTACTGTTACTGTACTATGTTGTAGGCTCAGGGTCGCTTTAAATACAACCATCTTTGGTGGCCAGCTGTTGACACCAACTCATGCTAATCAGTGTGCAAACAAAGTAATTTAGCAGGTTCAGCATATGCTCAGCAGAAGCCGATCCTGGCTAAACCACAAGCAGAACCCTCTTGGTTTTCACAGTAATTTGGAAGACATTAGGCTTAAAAAAGATATGGCAGACTCCGCACCCCATTATGCCTTGGACATTTCAAATCTCTTCTTTGTGTTGTTTTAGAAAGTAGCCAGTGTCATGTAAATGGCTTTTATTTTTGCATCATCATGCTTGTGGTTTGGAGGGCCACGCGTTCAATGCCAGGCTGCAGCACGGTTGTCTTCTAATACCTTACTGCAGTCTTTGTGCTGTCAGTCTCAGAGGCTCCGAGTAGCTCCGTTTTTTTCACAGCACCACACACACACACACACACATACACACACACACACACACACACACAGCCAGCTCTCACAGCAAACTCAATGAACCCCCTGTGGCCCGAGTCTTGTCCATCCCATTCCCCCCTCAATTCCCCCTCTTCTCGTCCATTACCCTTCTCTCGTTTTCTCCTCTACCCATGATCCTGTTGCTAATCTTCACAATCAGACCTGAGGCCAACTGGGCCTGCTCCCAGAACTGGGCAGTCAGGAGGAACAGCCAATAAGGAACCTGGGTAAAGTCATGTGATAAACCGAGCATTGATGGACAGCTTTTTTTTAAGACTGAAGTGCTCCCTGCCTGGCTGAGGGCAGCCTGTAGATGTTTTTCTACTTCATTCTACAGTACCTCCTGCAAACGACACGGATGTAGTGTGATCCATTCAACACGCTGTGTGAGGATTCAGTCCTGGTCGAATCTTTTCTGCCTTTTCTGAGTAGCCTTCATCTATCAAGTCAGTTCATTCTGTAGACTCTGGACTGTATACTGTAGTAGATAACACATACTCCCTCTCTTCTTGTCTCCATCAGATGCGCCGGCTTCATCTCAAGCCTCTAAGTCCAGCCTCTACTTCCTCATCTCTAATGAAGGGAGCCTGAACCTGTATGTTTCCCAGGCGAATCTGTGGCTCTACTTCAGGCTGCTGCCTTCTGGCCAGGAGAAAGGCCCTCGGCGGAAAGTCACAGTGAAGATTCATTACCAGGAAGCAGGAAGCGGTGGCGCAGCTGGAGCCGGGGGAGGAACCGGGCCGGGGGGTCGGTGGGCTCTGGTGGAGAAGCGCGTGGACCTAAAGCGCAGCGGCTGGCACACCTTCCCCCTGTCAGAGGCTGTGAGGGCCGTGTTCGATACGGGAAGGCGGCGCCAGGACCTGGAGGTCCGCTGTGATGGCTGCGAGGCTTCCAACGTGATCCCCATCTTGGTGGACCCCGGCGACCCATCGCATAGGCCTTTTCTGGTGGTCCGGGCGAGGCAGGTTGAAGGGAAGCACCGCATCCGGAAGAGGGGACTGGAGTGCGACGGGAGAAGCGGAGGCCTGTGCTGTCGACAGCAGTTCTACATCGACTTCCGCCTCATCGGCTGGAATGACTGGATCATTGCACCCGCGGGTTACTACGGTAACTACTGCGAGGGGAGCTGCCCGGCGTACATGGCCGGGGTACCGGGGTCGGCGTCGTCGTTCCACACAGCGGTGGTCAACCAGTACCGGATGAGGGGCATGAGCCCCGGCTCGGTCAGTTCCTGTTGCATCCCGACCAAGCTCAGCACCATGTCCATGCTGTACTTCGACGACGAGTATAACATAGTAAAACGAGACGTGCCCAATATGATAGTGGAGGAGTGTGGCTGTGCCTGAGACTGGCTGAGACGTTTTGAACCTGAACGTTGGAAGCAAAAGATGCTAGTCGCACTGTACGAAATGACTTTTTTTTGTACTAACTATACACGTGTATACGCATAACTGTTATGTGGAAGCACGCCGGCAAGTACACACAAACAGACATGTATTAAAAGTTTGTTGTATTCATCTGGCAGAGTGAGATCAATTTCTGTCTATTCCATATATTATGTGTTGGGGTAGAGAAGGGAATGGTTGATCACCAAATGATCATCTTTTTCTAGTTTGTCATTTCTAGATGAAAATGAATAGCACTTCATCACTTCTTTGTCGAAGATAGAAAGAAAAGCGCTTAAGATATTTCACAGGTCCAGGATTAAACGACAAACTTTCCCCCACTTGAACTTTGGCACACAGTGACATCGACAAAACATTAGCACTGACGGGGACATTTACCTGGCTTATACAATTCAGAAACATTAGCACTTCCATTAAGGCTATCGCGGAGACACTGAGACTGTCCTATCCGACCCTGTGGAATTATGAAAAGGAACTATCAGCAAGCCGCTTATCAAATACAGTCTTTCCTGTACCACACTCCTGTCCAACTGAGGTGATACAAAGTTCTTGACATTGACAAGTCAACATTGGCCCACGTTCTCTCTTCCTACCTGCGACCTTTCTGTCCAGCACCGGGCTGCTGTGGGTGACCACTCACTGAGTTCAAAGGTGAAGATGGACCCTACTGCTCACTGCAATACGCGCAATCCAGAGAATGCAGTCTGCGCTGCCCCTATTTGTTCTGATGGACCTTTAACGTGGACGAGGAGGAGTTTGTTTTTAGGGTCCAACTGACAGAATTGTGTGGAGGAGCACTTGTGGACTCTTTAAAGGCACACTCACACTCCTAATAGCACTTGCATAATTAAATGCCTTCAAAGGGGTACTGAGTTTCCTGTCGTAAAGTGGCACATGATCTATGCAATGTACTGTATATTAACCCAGCCACGCCCACCTACACAACTCCACCCGACTGAACTGAGCACTCTATTCCTACTCCTCTCCTGTTCTTTAACTCCTCTTATCAAATACTTGAAATCTGATCTTTCGCTTCCGTTTTCCCAAAGCGAACGATTGTTATGACATTTGCACTGAAAAGTTGCAGGATTAGTTAATAAACAAACTGCCATTGTTATTTTTATAGAAATAAATTGCTTTTTTGTTTGTTTAAAAAAGGTATTTTACCTAATAATGGAACCAAAGAGGCCAGGATTATTTTAGCATATTATTATAAGATGGCAAGGTCATTGCATTACTTTCTGTATAATACTGTTGATCATAAGAGGCCTAATCTAAGTATCAGGGTACAATGATGATTCCATTTCTTAGTAATATTATTTCCTGTCTATCTATTTTGTACAATAAACATGTGGAACATTTCATTTTTCACCTTTAATTCTTTTTTTTGTTTGTTTTCTATTTAATAAAAATATATTTTTAGTTTCTGTTTCAGAATCATTTAGTCATATAAATGTCATCTGTACAGTTTATGTAAAATAAATGTTTTCTTAAAATATTTTGTAACTTTAAAATAAATTCTTACTCTGAATCATTGTGGTATTCTTCTGTGTTTTGGTCAAAATCCTTTGAGTATGTCTTTTCATCAAGTACTCAATATATAAAGACCCACATTTTGTCATTTGACAACTGTAAATTTTCTTCACAAAGTGGCAGAGAGCAACGGATGGTGTGCTTCTCTGGACTCTCAATTCAAATAGAAGATTTCTGTAACCAGCACAAATTGATATTAACAAGCACAAATAAATAAGTAGATAACTGACAACGCCTTTAAGGGTATAATTTCATTACAAATAAAGCCTTGAGGAACTTTTACCGCAGCCTTTAGAAACTTAATTTACCACAGCTCGTATCAATGTATAAAGTAGGGGGCGAAGGTACACCACAAAACAAAGGGAGGTTACGAAACAAACCCTGCGTTTTAGTACATGTGTAAAAAACAAAGTGGTACTGTCTGTGTCATTCAGGAAAATGCCGTTCGCTGACTAGCTGTCTAAGCTAACTGCTTGACATACAAACATGTTACTGTCTGTCAGAGTAGTGCTCGTGGTACCTAGCCGACCGTCATTTGCTGAAGGTAACACAGCCGATATGACAGCCTCACATATCGGATTAACTCTGTTGCTTTGTTGGGAAACAGCACAGATCTGAGAGTGCCTAAGTGCAGCTGCGTGTAGCCACATGACCTTATTACATCACAGCCAACGGGTTCCCCTGAAAGGTTCTTTCTCTCTGTTGCTGTTTATCAGAGCCAGAGGCTAAGGTTGCCACAATGACAGGAATAGCTGTGTGTAAATACCTTGTGCAAACACAAACGGGCCTGCACACCTACCGACGTGTCAGGTGTTTCTGCAAGATCTCCCTGTGCAACGCGAGTGAAACACACGCAAGCAAAAACCATTCGTAACATGCCACTTTCTCAAAAACATTGCTTGAGATAACTGGTTGAAATGTATCGGATGTGTGATGTGAATGCGACGGATTGTGTATCTACTCCTGACACCGGCCTGTTGGGATGTAGAACAGGTTTGGTCCTGGGACAGAGGGACAACTCAACCGAACACTGACAAAATGAGTCAGACAAAACAATAAAGAAAGAGAAACGGAAGGGAGAAGGAGAATCAACTTGTGAATGTTATGAGTGAAAGATATGATAGATCTTTATTTCACTTTTGTTAAGTCATTTGGAAAACAGTATTTGGATCGTCTCTCAGTAGACCCTCTACAGCAGGGATGGCCAACCCTGTTCCTGGAGATCTACTGTCCTGTAGAATTCCTCTTCAACTGCAATTCAGCACACCTGATTCTAAAGATTAGCTGGAGGAAAAGCAAAGTCAGGTTAATCAGAAGTGGGGTTGGAGAGAAAACCTAAAGGACAGTAGATCTCTAGGAACAGGGTTGGCCAGCCCTGCTCTACAGACTACCAGTATTACTTCAACTGTCTGACAATAGTAACCCTGTGCCTAATCGTTATTGGAAAACCAACGCTAACCTCAGCAAGCGGTGGCCTCTCAGCAGATCTTTTGTTGATAGTATGACAATCTGAGGAGCATTCTTAGTGACTATCCGACTAAAGCATGACCAGAATCGTGTTGATCCTATTCATGGCATTTCTATCTGCAAGGTTCTGCAACAACGGACGTGCTCCCGGGCTGACTGATTGTGTTTTGAATGTGTCTCTGTACAGGCAGCATGGAAAGAGCTATACCTGTTAGCTGTCTTGTCATGCTCCTCAATATTAGTGGAGCCGCCACAACAGGAATGTTAATGACACCATTAGAGTGCTGCGGGCCATATGGAACGAGACACACACGAGTGCCTGCGCAGCACACACAGTCGCCGTGCGTGTCCACGCGCACACACAAACCCCCCACACACACTTAATACCTTCAGCAATCAGCTAAAGCAAATATTATCCCTGCCCACTTTACTCTGAAAACACAACCCTGCTGAGGTCATGGCAGATTCCTTGTTGACAGGCTCATTGTCAGAATAAAACCCCAACAGATTTATTATTCTGATTTACTGTGACCGAATAATTCACAAAGAAATAAATAACAAGTCATTGTCTGGAATCGGAGGCCTTCATGCTGTTTATAGATAAGAAGACACATTTACTTCGCAGTATTTCATCAAGGTTTATGTTGGTCAAGCTGCATGCCTGGTAGAAACACATTTATCAGCTTTGGCAGTGCATCAGATTTTAAACAGATGTACTCAAGTGAAAAAAACAGTAACCATTTCCAAGCGAGTATGCCAATGTGTTTGATCTCAGGATTACTAAATAGAGCAATTTGGAGTTTTGCACAGCTTGCTCTTAGTCGTTCTATAATGCTGAGATTGTTAGCTGAGTAGCCGTGTAGTTGACTTGGATACAAATTTTACATTCCTTCTGTCGCATGAACAGATCAACCCAAGGCATATTCCTCCACTGTTAACCTTGAAATGGACACATAGTGACATTGTGACCTTTGGAGCAACCTGCGCTAGGAGCTGCTAGCTCACACTCACTGGGGGATTAAAATTGAGTCTTCGAATGGCTTCGGAGACTTGAAAGCATATTTGTAAGTGGCTAATGAGCAGATCGTTCATTAATCCGATCACCTTTCGTGGCATCGCGGCCCACGCTCCATTCTTATATCCCATTCCACAACCAACAACTAGACGCGCTGTTCACCAGATCAGCCCATGTACACGCCACTGTTCACCAGATCAGCCCATGTACACGCCACTGTTCACCAGATCAGCCCATGTACACGCCACGGTTCACCAGATCAGCCCATGTACACGCCACCGTTCACCAGATCAGCCCATGTACACGCCACCGTTCACCAGATCAGCCCATGTACACGCCACCGTTCACCAGATCAGCCCATGTACACGCCACTGTGGCCATGGGTGCTTTCAATTCAATCCCGATGTGACACGTTCTGCGTTCGCCCGATCCCAGCGGTGTCTAAGAGGTCCGAGGTAGTTTCTGCGCGGCAACAAAGCCACCGAAGGTAACGCGTGAAAGGAGAAATAAAAAGTCAGTTCTCCTCCGTCGCACCGGTGCACAATCTTGCCTAGTCAATGGCACCGTGAAATCGTGATGACGTTCTTAGTGTCTACCAGGACTGGGGGGGTGGGGGGGGGGTCAACAACGTTGTGGTTGTTCCCTCTGTAGGGAAACAACTAGAGCCTTGTCACTGACCCTCCACACATTCCCTCTGCCCCCCCAAGTTCCTAACCTTCCAACCCACCCCACCCCGTGGCCCTCATTCTCTCACCCCCCCTTCTTCCTTCAGCTTGACCTCCTGACTCCCAGAGCACTAAAGTACACTTAGGGCCACAAAGCCTTCGTTTGTGTGCCGTTCAGTGGCTAGCCTAGCCCAGCGCCAGCCGGCTCAGGGATCACCTCCACCTCCCCGAGTAGCGGGAGCCTGCCGATCATCCCTGCAGGAGGGGCAGCACCAGGGCACCAGGCCGTGAAAGAGCCGATGGTCCGATACGCCACATAGACAGGGGGTTGAGGGTTAGAGGGGAAGGGGGACTGACTCTCCCCCTGTGACTTTGAGCCCTCATGTACCTTGGGAACCACTCCCCCAACCCCTCTGGCCCTCTCACCCCTTCAATGTCATTCATTTTCCCCACGGGTCTGGACATCTTGTTGTTGTTAGCCAGAGACCTGTTGACCAGCCCGGCTAAATTTAGCCAGTCAGTGCCTAGTATTCTGAAAGTTGGCATTTATTTTACTGTTAAACGGGAAAAGCATTCTTAGTCAATAATGCCTTAGCTAGCAGCTAACCTGCCTGTTCACTGGCAAAGTTGAAAGCAGAAATGAAACAGGCCGTCTTTTGTTCACCCTTTGTTTACTGAACATCTCTATCCCACATTCAAGTGACGTGGAGCATGCGATAGATAACTGATAGTTTTTAGTGACAATGACATCATGTGAGAATGAACTTGCTCTAGGTCATTTCTCTGTATCTTGCGCTCTCTCTCCCTCTTGCTCTCTCACTCGCTCCATTGAATGGCCTGGCCACCCAAAAACAAATACAGTTTCCTTTGGAGAGATACTGGTATACAACACAGGAAGAATAAAGCATTGGTGTGCGGGTGAGTGAAACGGGGAATTCCATCCAGGGAAATGTGAGGCAAGGTGTGGTGGAGGATCATCTCTGTCCATTTAAAGTGAGCATGTGTTTGTCCTTGTTTCAATATACTTACAAGGAAAACACATCTCCGCAAGGATTATAAAACAAGGACAATTTGACCTTGCGATCAAATGTCCCCAGATCCCAATGAGGAAAATGGCTGATCCAACTATTGAACATGCTAATATTGTACTAGAGTCTAGACTTATGGAGAAGAAAGGTCCCACTGGCCAAGAACTCCTGAGATTTAGGAGGAAGTCTAGAATGGGCAGCCATCATCTACCTGTGCAACCAGACTGGAGTGAAGCTCAGATAGGCACACAGTTTGAGTGAGTGTGTGTGTGTGTGTGTGTGTGTGTGATCCACATACGTGTACATGTGGGGACCTGAAGTCCCCAAAAGGTAGTTAAACCTGAAAAATCAGTCCCTACATTGTTTGGCAGTTGGTGGGTTTAGAGGAAAAATAACTATTGGGCATATTGTTAGCACTAGGGTTACTTTTAGGCTGAGGACTTATTGGTTAGGTTTAGGGTAAGGATAAGGTTTATTGTTAGGTAATAGGTAACATGGGATTTTTGGTCTGGGTTAGGCATCAAGTACTCACAAGGACGGAACGTGTGTGTGTGTGTGTGTGTGTGTGTGCGTGTGTGACTCAGCCAAGCCAGCTGCATGTGAGTTCAGTCTGAGGGCTCATTTTTGTGCAGGTGCTCCATTGTTCTGTCTTTGTGGCTCTTTTCATCCTCACCCCTCTCCAAAACACAACACTACCTAACTATGCAGGGTGGGACTGAGTCAGGCCTGTCAAGATGCAGCAAAATTCCCATCAAAAGAAACTAAAGGTTCCTTTGTCCTGGAAAAGAAGAGTGGGCCTACCAGTAAGTATGCATGTCAGGGGAGATAAACAGGTCAGTGTAGAGGGAGATGAGATGTTGTTTTGAAGTCATACACCTACAGAGGCAGGGGAATTCAGAGATTTTGACATGAAGAGCTGGATATTTTTCTCAAAGCAGCGAATGTGAAGGAAAGAGACAGAAAGAGAAAGAGAGAGTGTGCAATGGTATTAAACAGATTCATAAGGTTCAAAATTAGTCCTCTGAGAGCAAAGAGCATCAGAGAGCAAGGCTGATACAAGGGTGTCACGATTCATTTGCACCTCATTTACTTGTCGACTTGTCATACATTTTTATAACAGGGAACAATCAGAATGCACAGCCATTATTATCAAAGCATATGCTGGGATAATTACAAATTACAGACGTTGTTAACAACACCAATGAGAGGAGAGCTGTGATGTTGTTCTACTGATTCCACTGTTGTGTGAATGACCTCATAGGAATCTCCTACTGGTCTTTCAGCAAAGCCTCTGGTACCTACAGTAATGTATAGTAATGACAGTGGAACAACATAAATATACATATACGTATGCTTCGGTTGTTCAGTCAAATTCCAATTTTATACTGAAAATAACTGTGTCTCTTTCAATTGCTTTGAGTACAGGCTTGAACAGAAGAGTTTCTTTCGGTTGCTCTCTCTGATGACAGTAGGTGAAAGACAACAATGCTCAGTAGGCTACTTCAAACACATGACTGGCGCCTTCTGGGGGGAAAGAGAGAAAGGAAAAGCAACTCCTCTGTATCTTAAATAAGACCAGTGACGAAGGAGGGTTTACTTGACTGTCCTGTATCTGATGGTAGATATCTACACAGAGGAGTACACATTTGGCCTGATTTTTGTATTCATTTGGTAGGAAAGGTCCTTATCCTAGAATGACATGACATCAAAGCATACATGGACGCGGGGCTGGCTGACAGCCTGACTAAAGGGATTTTCCTTTTGGGTGTGGACAAGAGTCCAGAGTTTGTTTATCATTCGATCATGTTTGATTTCAGAGTTTTGAGGTCTTGGCTAACGATCAGGGGGACGGTCGAGAGCCATTCCATGCAACACGCAGTCTCTGATTTTCTAATGACTTCTTAGATGATGTAAAGGCTGCGATACTGTCTTGTTTTCCAACCCGCCTTAAAAAACAAGAAATGGGATCCATGCCGACACTACCCCCGGGTGAGAGCAGAATACACAATAAAACCCTCTGTTGTAATAAGCGGCCATTGTGTGTGATTTTATGTCTCCTAAATACTTTTACTGTTGACACTGCGGTGCGTTCTGAACATTCCTTGTTTCCTTGCCAGCAACCACAGCACAGGTAACTGTTGGAGAAGAAAGAAGAATGAAACATCAGCTCCAAGAGGGTAGTTGCAGGGAGAGAGGGATTCACAAGCACTTAGCCACCACTACACCCTCAGTAAACGTGAAATTACAACTTGTTAGTGTGTTATTGTTTCAGAAATAATGTAATACTGGTTATTAACAGACTAATCCTCACTAATCCTAACAGGAACAGATACTGAAGTTCCAAAACAGAGATCGCCATCAGTCATTACACCATGTTTTTTTTTTTCTCCACAGATAAGATGGATGCTTCTTTCCTAAAAAGGTGGCAAGGCCATCAAGAGGGCGTATGTGTTGTTCCTAGACAAGGCTCAGCCAGGATGAGGCAATGCTCCATAGATTCCTCTTGGCTTACCTCATCACGTCTGCTGCTTCAGAGTAACGCCTCAATTATCTCAGACACTCGCGTTTTGCCTGCCTGCCTGCCCCGGAACGCATGCGTATCGGCTGAGGTATGTCAGCCTGCGAAGCCCCGCGGAATCTGGTTCAGTGTGATCTTCCTGAGTGGTCAGACCTGACTGGGATGGATGCGGGGAGCTATCCGTATCAGGCTGGTGTCCCGATTAGATGTGGCCACTTGGGTTCACTAGTTTAACCCGGTGTGTGTGCCGACACTCAGGGGTAATGATGCAGCATGTGTCTTTCTCCCTTGTTGGGTTCAGCCCTTATTTCTTAGGCCTGAGGTGGTGGCTCCTCAGTCTGTGTGTGTGTGTGTGTGTGTGTGTGTGTGTGTGTGTGTGTGTGTGTGTGTGTGTGTGTGTGTGTGTGTGTGCGTTTATAGGCGGTGTCTCTCTGGTGGATGACAGGGAGATGCTGGATTACCATCCGCAATGAGTAATACAGGCTCTCAGATGGAAACATTTAGATGCTTCAGATGCTTTCTCAACACCTTAGGATTCAGTCAATGGATCAGTCCTGCTGCAATACAGTCGTTTGCGATGGATGAGTAAGCCAGGAGTGTCAGAATGCCACAACAGGGAGGTGCTGTGTTCAGGATGAACAAAACCCTAGACCGGGTCGTAGTTAGTTCACATTTATGTGGAACTGGTGTCAGACCGAAATGAACAGGGTTTTCTCAACATGTTTGATAATATCTGTTGCATTGTCTGGAGTACTTCTGGGAAAATTCAACAATGAACACAATCTCAACGCCTCAGGCTACACTACCTGAACAATTTACTGGGTGTATTTTTAGACAATATTATTAAACATGAATCACAGGGGTAGATATTTAAGAGCTTGGAGACATATTGCCCAATTCTGACTTAAAAACATCCCGAGCAAGGCAGACTAGTTCCGTCTTGTGATTCCAGGCACAGACTGCAGGTCAGTCTACAGTAAGTCTCTGTGTGTGAGTCAGATGGCAGGCTGCGCAAGGTCAAGTGATGTGAAGCCATCACAGATGTTCTGCATTCTGGCGGTAAAGGCATTCTGTTTTTCTCTGCTCAGACAGTATTTTATCAGTTTCAGATATATAGAAAGTCATAAAAAGAACAATACTGGAGATTTGCCTACAGTGGGTGTTTTTTGTCATGTGGAACAAAGAAAGGAGATATAAAGGAAGAAGAAAAAAGAAAAAAGGGAGAGAATATGCCCTACCTCACTAATTAATATAGATGGTATTAACAGGGAAAATAAACATCAAATTACACTAAATATGAGACACGGATTCATTTCATAGATTCAGCAGATGCATTGAGTCAGAAAGCAGTTTGTTTTGTTTACTTTTATATGAGTGGTATTTTGAAGGGAGTGATGGTTAGCAAGCGGATGGCAGTGTGTTAAGTTATTAATTTTTCAGGTGCTTCTTAATGGAAGAATGGAATAATTGAAATATAAAGGAAAAAACATTCTTTTGAATTAAAAAGGTGCTGTTTACTGTATTTTGAGACTGGCTTAAATAATAATTGGGGAAGTTTACATTGTCTAATTCTCTGTAGGCCCTATGGTAATAATAATGTATTGTATTGTGAAGTGGTTTCTTCAACCAATTCAAAGCCATTTACAATAATCTATTTGGTCAATGGTGTTAAAGGCCAAGTTCAAAATTTAAAGCCAAAATGTAAAACAAGCTTTTAAAATCTCATGGAATGCAGTCCTGCATTGAACACCACTAACTGGAAATGAACAGCATCTGCTAAATTACTCAAATCTGAAATTATTTAATCATTATTCAATCATTATTCGATACTGAACACGGCTCCAAGTTTCTCTTTCGATATGTGTTCCACCCTGGCAGTAATAGGCAACCATGAATGAACAATGTGCACTTTTCAAACAAGAGAACACATTTTTTTCTCAACTAGGCAAAAATCAGGCGTCAACGTTCTAATTATTTGAACCCCTTGTGCAAGCATAGATTTTTTTTAAATTCACCATGATCAATCAATCAATCAAATTTATTTATAAAGCCCTTTTTACATCAGTAGTTGTAACAAAGTGCTTTTACAAAACACCTGGCCTTAAACCCCAAGGAGCAAACAACAGTAGTGTTGAATTTCAGTAGCTAGGAAAAACTCCCTAAGAAGGCCGAAATCTAGGAAGAAACCTAGAGAGGAACCAGGCTCAGAGGGGTGACCAGTCCTCTTCTGGCTGTGCTGGGTGAACATATTAAGAGTACCATGAAATGCTTATTTAATCAGAATCATCATTATCTGACATAACAGGTTTATTTACATACCAATTCCATATGTTGGTTTAGTGGACATCATGCATGTAGTAAAAAAAACTAAATTACAAATAAATTAGCGCAGATACAAAAATAAGTGAACCCAAAGTTGCATTGGTTAAATCAAGTAGAATCAGGTGGGTAAAAAAGTGGGCACCAAATGAACAAATCAAAGGAAGGATCTTTAGGAAAATATTTGGACGGGTCTTTGATAAATAGAGACAAGACACCTGGTTAGTTTGGTGTTCCCCATACAGGTGAATGCAAAACACACTATGATGAGAAGAAAGGAGATCTCAGAGGACATCAGGAAGAGGGTAGAGAAAGCACATCAGTCTGGGGAAGGCTATAAAAACATCTAAAAAATATTTGAGCTCCATCAGCCCACTGTGAGGCAAATCATTTATAAATTGGAAGCATTTAACAAGACAGCAATTCAGCTTAGAAGCGGATGCCCTTCCAGAATATCCCCAAGAGCCAGAAAAATAACAATAAATCTGATTAATGCCAACCTAAACATAACATCTGAAGCTTTGCAGACATCCCTTGCTGCATCTCAGGTTACTGTGCATGCTTCAGCAATAAGAAGAACACTGAATCGAAACTGTTTATAGTTCAAGCTCTCAACCACATCACCAGGAAGACCTAGCCTCCGGATCCCAAGACACCAATCACAACGAACGCAGCACTCTTGTTGGCTCCCAATCACCGGAATACTGATCACCTGTTTTTCATTGTCCCTTCACTATATAGATCTGTGCACATATTTATTGTGAGGTATTGTTTGCATTTGTACGATGTACTAAGCCAGTTCAAGAGTTTATTGTGTTGTTAGAAAGCTTATTGATAACTTTCTAACATTCTTTGTTCCTAGCCTGCCTTATGCATTTACGATATAGCTTATCCTAGTCTGTACCTTTGCCTGAGCAGATTTTTGACATACATGTTTGTATTTTGTGCTTTTGCCTGCTCCTTTTGTGCTTTTGCCTTTCTTCAGAATTTTCTGTGCATTGACGTCTGGCTGTATTCATCTGACCACGCTGTTTGCCTGCTCCTGGGTGTTGAGTTAAATTCTGAGAATAAATTCTGCCCGCTCTGCAAGTGGGACCATACCTCTGCCTCTCCTAAGTCGTATTCATTACAGAATCAAACTGCCTGTCTAAACTTTGTCAGAGACCCCTGGAAAAACGTGAATGTTTATGGAAGTCAATTTTCTGGACAGATGTGTCCAAAATTGACTTGTTTGGTCAATGTTTGGCCAATCAAACAATACTACACCAAAATAACTTATCCCAAGAGTCAAGCATGGAGGTGGGAATGTCAAGATCTGGGGCTACTTTTCCTTCTCTGAACTTGGTCAACTGCAGATAATTAAGGAAACCATGACATTTGAGGTACACCAGGAGATTCTTGAATAGAACATCAGATCATCAGTCATGGAGTTAAAGCTGGGCCAAAAATGAGTCTTCCAAAAAGAAAACCATCCAAACCATTCAAACAAATCTACCAAAGAATGGCTCAGGAGAAAGAAGATGTGTTTTGGATTTGCCAAGTAAAAGTCTTGATCTTAATCCAATCCAGATGCTGTGGTAGGATCTGAAACAGGCAGTACATGCCAGACACCTCTCAAACCTGACTAAATTCACTGAGGTCTGTAAGGAGGACTGGGCGAAAGTCCCTCAAAAAAATTAATTTTGGGACTGATTAGAGGCTATGTGACGTTTGCTCTAAGTTAGCACTTCTAATGGAGGTGCCACAATCTACTGAACGAAGGGGTTCACATATTTTCGCGCACATTAAATTAGTTTTTGTTAAGTAAACCACTTCCATTAAAAACAGCAGATGGCATGATCAAAGGGTGAGTTTTTAAATTAAGAATCAAAATATTTATGTTTTGGACCCTTAGACATTTGTACCCAGTTTTTGTCATTTGGTGTGACGTCTTTTACATGGAAATGCAAAGAAAAATGTTTTAAATCATTAATCTACATAAAGTAGTGTTTACCTATTTTAGCTGGTACAGTGGTGAAATGGAAGTTAATCACCACAAGGTCTCACATTGCACAAACTGCATGAATCGTTCCATTGGTGTGACAGTATGTCCTCTGATGTGACACTTTTTTTAATGTCACACACAGGAAAAGGTTTACGTTTCCAACTTTGTGGCAAATGTTTGGGGAAGGCCCTTTAACGGTTTCAGTATGACAAATTGAGGTCCATACAGAAATGGTTTGTTGACACTGGTGTGGAAGAACTTGATGGGTGTGCACAGAGCCCTGACCCTAACCCCATCATACATCACTGGCATGAATTGGAAAGCCTATTGCAAGCCTTGTCTAACTGTCCAACATCAGTGCCCTACCTCACTAATGCTCTTTTCAATGAATGGAAGTAAATCCCTGCAGCAGTGTTTCAACTTATAGTGGAGCCTTCCCAGAAGAGTGGAGGCAGTTTTAGCAGCAAAGGGGAGACCAACTCTATATTAATTCCAATTACTGTATTTTTGGAAGGAGGCATTCAATGACCAGGTACACACATACTTTTGGCCATGTATTTAATCAACAGGAAGAAACCCAGTGGGTAAATGTTAAGATTTATTGAACAGTCGTTGCGACCATCACACATAGAAAAGCTTCGGGACAAATGGAGAAACTCCAAAAAGAAGTTTAGAGAAGAGTTTACAATTTTTAAACTCATTCATGCTCCATTTATGTTTTTAGGATGAATGAAATCAACTGCATGTGCACTAAAGAGAATGATTTAAAAAATGTTTTTGACATTTTCAGCTTTTTTAATGGATGATTATATGAACACTAGAATGTGTTCATTAGTGCTGTCAACTTGATACTTATGAGTGTTAACATGTTATTGAAAACGTTTGCTAAACTAGGTATGATTTTTTCAGTAAAAAAAATGTTTTGTGCCCTATAAACATGTCGTATCAGCTAATGAGGCCCTCTGAGAGTTGTTTAGCAACACAGACAGCTCAGTGCCAGTGGAATGTCAATTTATAATTTTTGGAGCATGCGTTTTTTTAGAACAGGTAATTCTATTTTTCATATTATTATATGGAACTTCATTCTCTATCTAGCTTGAATGAAACAAAAAGGAAAGAAAAAGGTGCAGTGGTCTCTTAATTTTTTCCAGAGCTGTATATGAGTTCCAAGGAAGCATTATGTGAGTTCCAAGGAAGCACTATTTACTAGCCCCTCTATTATCAAGCACTGGCGTGCAATCGCTTTCTGACTAGTGAGTAATTGCAAAATGCTTAGCATCAACAATGCGGTTTGTGAAACATTTTATCTTGTTAATGGAATCCCTAAGATTTTGTATTCTCATTGTATTCTCACATGCTGTCTAAGATAATGTTGACTAGATTACACTCAGCGGTGTCTATTTTGTATAATTCACAAAAAGTTAATGACAGTGTATTGACAACTTTCCCAAAAGAAACACATAGCTAAGGATTCTTAACCGTGCTGTTGCCATTGCAAATTGCTGGGTCTATGATGGTAAAATTTCGGATTCAATTTAAGATTTCCCCGGATCGGCGATAACACTTCTCTGTTGCACACGTGTCCATGTGAATAAGGAAGAGAAACCATTGTCAATTAAACTCGAGCTGGAAGAAAGCGTGGGAGTTCAGACAAGAATTCGGGGTACTGTTTCTCATATTTAAATTGTTTTATAATGTTACCTAGTGCAGGTTTAATGGTGCAATGTTCTTTTAAAGTGCTTTATTTCAAAATATTATTGTTTTTCAATATCATTGTTTTTGGAAAATTATACACAATATATTTCCTTAAACAAAAAAACGTGAATGCTACTTCTGTCCTGGAGCAACATCATGTCATTTGGTGTGATGTTGGAGAAATTGGAGAATTAAAGGTATTTCTCATAGGGGAGAACAGAGAAATAATAATGGAACATCTGGCAAGTGATCTCAACAGCACACACAAGTAGAATTGCGGAGTTATAAAAATGTTTACATTATTAATGTAAAACTTCCTCAAAATTAGAGGGAATACACATTTTTTCTGTTATCATAGAAAATTCTGCATTATTTTACTAATCTTCTACAAGGTAAGGCTTTATTCTGAAAGAGGATGACAAGTAATTTATCATCAAAATGAAAGTGTTTTTATGTTTTATGCATTATAATAAAAATTGTCATGTCATCCCAGAGGACAAATTCCATTCTTGAATGTATGAAACTGTTCATAAAAGGTGAAAAAATAACAGACCTCCTAGATTTTTTAAGTGGTCAGGGTTTGTAGCATTTTTTATACCTGATATATAAAATTTGATATTCTTTATGCTTACCCATTCTTACTAAACCCAAAATTATACACATCTTTAACCTGAGTATTACGGAAAAACTATTTTTTACTTATTTTGGTCTGCATTGTTATGTGTGGTTACAGGATTTTCGATGGGGTTAACACACACACACCATTACATTTAAGAGCATCGGGATTAGCTGGTAAGGTTAGGGATATGGTTTTGGATAGCTTAACAACAAACAAACACATAAACACATGCACACGGGCAGGCATACACATACACACCTTTTCTGTACTGAGACTGAGCTCAAACCATTGAAAGATAAGTACACAGACGAAGTAGTAAAAGAAAATCCCATGACTCACAGATACAGACTGAAATCACCTACATTTCTCACTTGCATGCAGGGCTGGGTCACAGACAAACTAACAAACCACACCAGCACTGCAATCAGATTAAAATCAGCAAGGAGGCAAATTAGTCTTCAGTTCTAGCTTTGAAATTGTATTGAACTGAATTTTACTGAAAGACCACTTATCTTTACCCGACCAGAAGAAACAAAGTTCAAATGCTGAGGCCATTGAGTGAGACCATGTAAATGCCGCTGACACAGCTGTCAACTAAATGCTGAAAGAAGCATGCATTCATGCAAACACAAATACTAAATAGCATAGATATATATAATAGAACATTATAACACTGGAAAATGCAATTTAACAAAATATCTGATAAATGCCACAGTATATATTTAGACTAGACTAACAGTGAACAAACGCAATTGTCTGAAGGGCAAAATAACCACCACATGGCCTACTACAATTAGATGCAAATATATCCAGCTGTGTTATAGTACAGTATGTGAGACACCCAGTGCCTCCCTCACCCCAATGGACCTTTGAAGAGATATCTGGAACTCATGTGTCATGTTCCCTCAAAGGACAGCCAAGACATAGAGGTAGACCCCTGCTGTTCCACTGCAATGCATGAGTTTTCTCAACAGTTGCCCTTTTACACACACATTCAAACAAGAAAGCACATACTGTGGTGCCCAAACAATTTATAATTTATTATTCACTATTCTATATCTATGGAGATGCAGTCATGAACAGCTGTTTTAAATACATTGGCCAATAGGCCCTCTTCAAACATGGAAAAATCATTCCACTCATAGTAGCTATCGAAAAGTGTGATATCATTACCCTCACAGCAGCAATAGAAAATTGTGTTATGGCACAATACACATCTTTGAATCAAATTCGAATTACAGTTAGGTCTGGAAATATTTGGAAACTGACAAAAATGTCTGGCTGTGTACACCACAATGGATTTGAAATGAAACAACCGAGATGCAATTGAAGTGTAGACTTTCAGCTTTATTTCAAGGGGTTGAACAAAAATATTGAATGAAATGTTTAGGAATTGCAACCATTTTCATACACAGTCCCCTTATTTCAGGGGCTGAAATGTAATTGAACAAATTAACACAATCATAAATAAAATGTTCATTTTTAATACTTGTCGAGAATCCTTTGCAGGCAATGACTGCTTGAAGTCTGGAACACATGGACATCACCAAACGATGGGTTTCCTCCTTGGTGATGCTTTGACAGGCCTTTACTGCAGCTGTCTTCAGTTGTTGTTTGTTCGTGGATCTTTCTGCCTTACGTTTTGTCTTCAGCAAGTGAAATTCATGCTCGATCGGTTTGAGATCTGGTGACTGATTCGGCCATTGCAGAATATTCTACTTCTTTGCCTTAGAAAACTCCTGGGTTGCTTTCGCGGTATGGTTTGGGTCATCATCCATCTGTAAAGCAAAGCGCCGTCCAATCAACTTTGCTGAATTTGGCTGAATCTGAGCAGACAATATGTCCCTACACAGTTCAGAATTCATCCGGCTGCTTCTGTCTTCTGTCACGTCATCAATAAACACTAGTGACCCAGTGCCATTGGAAGCCATGCATGCTCATGCCATCACACTGCCTCCACCCTGTTTTACAGATGATGTGGTATGCTTCGGATCATGAGCCGTTCCAAGCCTTCTCCATACTTTTTTCTTTCCATTATTCTGGAACAGGTTGATCTTAGTTTTATCTGGCCAAAGAATACTGTTCCAGAACTGGGCTGGCTTTTTTAGATGTTTTTTTGACAAAGTCTAATCTGGCCTTTCTTTTCTTGAGGCTTATGAATGGTTTGCACCTTGTGGTGAAACCTCTGTATTTGCTCTCGTGAAGTCTTCTCTTTATGGTAGACTTGGATAATGATATGCCTGCCTCCTGGAGCGTGTTCTTCACTTGGCTGGATGTTGTGAAGGAGTTTTCTTTACCATGAAAAGGATCCTATGATCATCCACCACTGTTGTCTTCCGTGGACATCCAGGCCTTTTTGTGTTGCAGAGATCACCAGTGTGTTATTTTTTTCTCAGAATTTACAAAACTGTTGATTTGGCTACTCCTAATGTTCCTGCTATCTCTCTGATAGATTTTTTTTGCAGCCTAAGGATGACCTGTTTCACTTGCATTGAGAGCTCCTTTGACTGCATGTTGTGGGTTCACAGCAACAGCTTCCAAATGTAAAAATGCCACACCTGGAATCAACTCCAGACCTTTTACCTGCTTAATTGATGAAGAAATAACAAAGGAATTGCCCACACCTGTCCATGAAACAGCTTTTGAGTCAATCGTCCAATTACTTTTGGTCCCTTGAAAAAGAGGTGGCTACATATTAAAGAGCTAATATTCCTAAACCCTTCCTCCAATTTGGATGTGAATATCCTCAAATTAAAGCTGAGAGACTTTCAGTCAGAGGTTGCGGGAGCTTTGGGGCCGTTATGCTAGGGAAGCTTGTAGACGAGTGGGTTGTGTCACGCCTCCGCCTCCGCGTGCGCAGGGGCGGGCGCACGCACTCCTAAGATTCAGACGCGCACCTGTTCCTAATCATCACTCACGCACCTGTTCCTAATCTCCTCATTACCAGCAGTATATATGCACCTCCCTGCCACTTCTTCCCTGCTGGATCAATGGTTTATGCTCGCATACCACATCTCGCACTCTACTCGACCAGACTACCGATCGCCCGTTCCCGACCATTCTGCCTGAGCTCTGCCTGTATGTCTGTTCTCCACCGGAATTACGACCTCTCGCCTGTCCCCAACTATTCTGCCCGCTCCCTGATTGTACTGCTGCCACCCGCACGTTCTCCGACCATCTGCCCGTCCCTGACTACTCTGCCTGCTGCTCGTCTGTACTTTCGCCACCGGTTAGTAGGACGCCTCGCAGTCCGTCCCCGACGGTTCCCTTTCTCTCCTTCCCAGCGTCGGCGCTTGGGTCCTTACCTGCTGTCCTGACAGATTTGATCCGGCCAATTATGGACCCAGCGGATTTGGATGCCGTGCGTCAAGCAGTTTCCTCCCAGGGCGCCGTTTTGGGACAACACAAGACGGCACTCCAGGAGATCATGAGCACCTTACAGGCTCTTTCCGTCAGCGTCTCCACGATCCAGAATCAACTGAGTGCTCCAGCCGCCTCCTCCTCTGTCTCGCCCCCAACTCCATCGGTGCCAGCCCCACCGGAGCCCCGACCTGCGCCCTTTCTGGATCGCGAGCCCTGGGTACCCACGCCCGAGAGGTACGACAGGGATTTGGGGTTATGTCGGTCCTTCCTGCTCCAGTGTGGCTTGGTGTTCGCCCAGCAGCCCAGGACCTACGCCACCGATAGCGCTAAGATAGCGTACATGGTTGGATTGCTTCGTGGACCCGCCCTGGAGTGGGCCTCAGCTCTTTGGGAACGACAAGATCCAATCATTCAGTCATACGATGCCTTCACCGGCGAGATGCGGAAACTATTCGACCGTTCGGGGAAGAGACGCTTCGGTCCGGATGTTCGGTTTGCGCCAGGGAAAGCGCAGCGTGGCCGAATATACCATAGAGTTCCGCACGCTGGCGGCTGAGAGCAAGGCCCTGCAAGCAGCCTTCGTGAACGGACTCAGCGAAGACTTGAAAGATGTGCTGGTTTCCTACCCCGAGCCTGATAGCCTGGATGGATTGATAGCCCTAACTATCCGGATCGACCACCAAGCTCGGGAGCGCAAGAGGGAGAGACACCGGGGCTCATTCCCGTCTCCATCTATGACAACACCGACCGAGACTGGACCGGCTTTTCCTAACCCCGCACCATTCGCGCCCCGAGGAGCAGAGGGCAGCCCGAGAAACTCTGACCCTGAACCGATGCAGGTGGGTCGACTCCGACTAGACGGGGCCGAACGTCAACGGAGAAGGGAGAGCAACAGCTGCCTCTATTGTGGTCTCCCTGCCCACTATGTTGCCACCTGCGCCCAGAAGACGGGAAAAGGACGGGCTCGTTAGATGCTGGGGAACGACTAACGGGCCAACCCTCCGATATCCCCAGCTGCTGGAATCCGTTTTACGCCACTCTCTGTCACAACGGTCTACGGCTTAGGGTTCAGGTACTGATCGACTCCGGGGCAGACGACAACTTTCTGGACTCTAACCTTGGCACCCAGCTGGGGCTCTCCACCGAATTACTCCCGGAAGCCGTTGAAGCAGTGGCTTTGGACGGCAGACGTTTGGCAAGGGTTACATCCCGTACCGCACCTGTCCGCCTGCAAATGTCTGGTAACCATTCTGAGACCCTACGTCTGCTGATCACACGTTCCCCCCACGTCCCACTGGTCCTAGGACATCCCTGGCTGGTCAGGCATAACCCGGTCATCGATTGGTCCGCTGGCAGAATACTCCGCTGGAGTTCGACCTGCCATGCGGATTGTTTGCGAGCGGCCTACCTACCAAGCATGCCTGACCAAAGCCCCGACGTTCAGCCAGCTGATCTAACAGAAGTGCCGTCTGTGTATCACGATATCGGGGACGTATTCAACAAACGTGGCGCGCAATCGCTCCCTCCTCACAGACCATACGATTGCGCCATCGAGCTGCTACCCGGGTCCACTTTTCCCAAGGGCCGTCTGTACAGCCTGTCCAAGCCTGAAAGAGAGGCCATGGAGAAGTATATTCGGGAATCCCTAGATTCGGGATGTATTCGGCCGTCGTCCTCGCCCCTGTTTGCTGGTTTTTTCTTTGTGGGGAAGAAGGACGGCACCCTCCGCCCGTGCATTGACTATCGCGGGCTCAACAACATCACTGTCAAGAATAAGTACCCCCTCCCTCTGATGAACTCTGCGTTCGACTCCCTGCAAGGGGCATCTATATTTACCAAACTTGACCTTCGCAATGCGTACCACCTCGTGAGGATACGGGAGGGAGATGAGTGGTTAACGGGGTTCAACACACCCATGGGGCACTTTGAATATCTGGTTATGCCGTTCGGCCTCACGAACGCGCCAGCGGTTTTCCAACATTTTATTAACGATGTCTTGGGGGATATGACCGGGCGTTTTGCATTCGTCTACCTGGACGATATTCTGATTTTCTCCCAAGATCCGTCCGAACACGTGCAGCACGTTCGGCAGGTTCTCCTCCGCCTCTTGGAAAACCGTATTTATGTCAAGGCAGAGAAATGCGAGTTCCATGCCTCCACCGTCTCCTTCTTGGGTTATATTGTCTCGGCGGGGCAGGTCTTAATGGACCCATCTAAAGTGGAGGCGGTTGTGTGGTGGCCGACTCCGTGTACCCGTAGGGATCTGCAGAGATCACTGGGCTTTGCTATCTATCGGCGGTTCATCCGTAATTACAGTCGGGTGGCTGCTCCCTTGACCGCCCTGACCTCGTGCACCCTGCCCTTCGTCTGGACCCCGGAGGCAGAGGAGGCCTTCCGGGAGCTTAAGGCACGTTTCACCTCGGCACCTGTCCTAGCCCAGCCTGATCCTTCATGCCCGTTTGTCGTCGAGGTCGATGCCTCGGACGTTGGGGTCGGGGCCGTACTGTCCTAGCGCGCTGAGGACGGGAAGCTCCATCCGTGCGCTTTTCTGTCTCACCGTCTGACCCCAGCTGAAGCCAACTATGATGTCGGGAATCGCGAGCTGTTGGCCGTCAAGGTTGCCCCGGAGGAGTGGCGGCACTGGCTCGAGGGGGCGGAGGTGCCATTCCTCATCTGGACAGATCACCGCAACCTCGAATACATACGCTCGGCCAAACGCCTTAACCCTCGCCAGGCCAGGTGGGCACTGTTCTTCACACGGTTTAATTTCACCATGACCTACCGACCAGGCTCGAGGAATGGTAAGCCCGACGCCCTATCCCGTGTCTTTTCCAAGGGAGAGGAACCGCGTGCTCCGCCCGAGGAGGATCGAAGAGACTGTAAAGACAGCCCTCCTCCGTGACCCTGGTCCTGGAAACGACCCTCCCGGCTGTCTCTTCGTCCCCGAGGCAGCTTGTTCCGCGGTGCTGGACATCCTGGTCTGGCCCGCATCATGGCATTCCTCCGTAGACGGTTCTGGTGGCCATCCGCGCGTAAAGACGCACAGACGTACATTTCTGCGTGCCTCACCTGCGCCCAGAACAATCTTTCCAACCGGCCTAGCGCTGGACTACTACGACTTCTGCCTGTTCCTCGACGTCCTTGGTCCCACCTGTCACTGGACTTCATCACCGGTCTACCCTGCTCGGACGGTAACACCGTCGTCCTTATGGTGGTCCACCGGTTCAGCAAGTTCACTCGGTTCATCCCGTTACCCAAACTCCCCTCCGCTAAGGAGATCGCGGCCATCTGGGTCAAGGAGGTTTTCGGCATCTTCGGCCTACCCACCGACCTCGTCTCCGACAGAGGCCCACAGTTTACGTCCGCTGTCTGGAGATCCTTCTGCCGTGCCATCGGTGCCACTGCCAGCCTCTCCTCCGGTTTTCATCCCCAGACCAACGGTCAGGCCGAAAGAGCTAACCAGACCCTAGAAACCACCCTCCGGTGCCTGGTCTCCACAAACCCCACTACCTGGTCGACCCAGTTAACCTGGGTTGAATACGCGCACAATACCCTATCCACGTCAGCAACCGGTATGTCACCCTTTCCAGTGCCTGTTTGGCTACCAGCCCCCACTGTTCCCAACCCAAGAGAGGGACCTGGTGGTGCCAGTCCAGGCTCATGTGCGCCGCTGCCACCGGACCTGGCATCACGCCAGGGCCAACCAGCTACGGGCCTCCGGGAATTACCAAACGCATGCCAATCGGCGCCGTGCACCTGCACCTGCCTACTCCGTTGGGGACAGAGTGTGGCTGTCAGCCAAGGATCTGCCATTACGCACCGAATCACGCAAGCTGTCCCCCAGGTTCGTCGGTCCCTACACTATTGATCGGATCATCAATCCGGTCGTGGTCCGCCTCAAGCTGCCTCCGTCCCTCAAGGTCCATCCCTCCTTTCACATCTCCTGCCTGAAACCCGTTCGTCACAGCCCTCTCCTTCCTCCTCCTCCTCGTCCGCCCCCTCCTCGGATAATCGACGGCAGTCCGGCGTACACGATCCGCCGAATCCTGGACTCCAGGCGTCGGGGTCGCGGGTACCAATACCTGGTGGACTGGGAGGGGTATGGGCCCGAGGAACGCTGCTGGGTCCCCCGGCGACAGATCCTAGATCCCTCAGTGCTCCGGGAATTCCATCGCCGGCGGCTGGGCGCCCCGGGTGGTCCGCCTGGGGGCGTCCGTCGGGGGGGGGGGGGCTACTGTCACGCCTCCGTATGCGCGCAGGGGTGGCAGCGCGCTTCTAAGCTTCAGACGCGCACCTATTCCTAATCACCACTCAAGGACCTGTTCCAAATCTCCTCATTGCCAGCACTATATATGCACCTCCCTGCCACTTCTTCCCTGCCGGATCAATGGTTTATGCTCGCATACCACATCTCCCACTCTACTCGACCAGACTTCCCGTGTACCGACCGATCGCCCGTTCCCGACCATTCTGCCTGAGCTCTGCCTGTACGTCTGTTCTCCGCCGGAATTACGACCTCTCGCCTGTCCCCGACTATTCTGCCCGTTCCCTGATTGTACTGCTGCCGCCCACACATTCTCCGACCATCTGTCCGCCCCTGACTACTCTGCCTGCTGCTCGTCTGTACTTTCGCCACCGGTTAGTAGGACGCCTCGCAGTCCGTCCCCGACGGTTCCCTTTCTCTCCTTCCCAGTCCGCGCTTGGGTCCTTACCTGCTGTCCTAACAGGTTGACTGTCTGTGGAGCTATCTGGAGCTCCTCAACATTAGTGCCGGTGGCCTTGGCAGTGGCCTCGGTGGTTTGATGGCGCTGCAGCTGCTCGTTGCTCTCCTCTTTTGAACAGGTACTTTAGCAAAGCCAATTTCTGGTATCAGTTATTGTGGAGGCAAATGAACTGTCTGAGCTAGATAACGGGCAATGACTGTTCCCTAACGATTATGTTTTTCCCAGCTAGCTGAAAAGTTAGACTAAACTATTTCCTGGTACGCGTGTTGAGTGAAGCGATAAACTTGACCCTGCCTTTATGAAACAAAATCAAATATCACAGGCATACAGCCTACCACAGATATGCAGCAGTTTTTCATTTTTTAAGGAAACACTAAAAACTCAGTCTCAAGGTGCGCACACAACTGTGCTAACATATTCTGCACAAACCCCCATCTCTACTTCGTTATTTTTATATAGGGACATCAAACTAAAACTGAGGGAGGTAAGATTTTAACTGAGGGGGCTAAGCACCCTTTTGCCCCCCCTTGGAACTGGGCCTGGATGTGAGTCACAGCTGTTTGCATAGTAGATGGGGATGTAATGTAAGGGGACGGTAGAGCTAAAGGCAACAGAGGTTGAGTTACGCTAGCAAGTCCATGTTTGTGTAGCACTGGGTGTATAAGAGAGCTGAGGTCAGGGAGTCAGCCTGCCTGCGTGCGGGGTAGTAGGGCGGAAAACTCTCAGAGCACCTGAAGATTAGCTTCATGCATTCCTATCCTGTTGGGTGACTGGCTGTGGTGGGTTTACGATGGAGGAGACACACACACAAACACGCCAAACAAGGACTACATGTCTACGTCCCAAAAGGTGGTACCCAATACAGGGTGCAAATTGTGGGGCAACCCATGATCCGACAGCCAATGAGGCAGTCAGTACACCATGGAATGCTAGGCCAGAGCCTGAGTGTACGACTACTCTTTCCTCATAAAGTGCACTGCTTTTGATTGGAGTCTTATGGGCCCTGATCAACAGGAGTGTACTATGTAGGGTGTAGGGCACAAATTAGCACTCACTTTGAGTAGCATTATCATTGAGGGGCTTACGACAAACAAAAAAAAACGAACCCAGCGATGGGAATGTGAATGCCTTCGCAGGCTTACCACGGCTCCCCCGGATGGTTCAAATGTGTGTTTTTAAAAGCCTCCTGTAAGTCGCTCTCTAAAGCTGACTGCTTAGACATCCGAGATAAGAATGGTCGATTCGGAGGATGTTCCCTCACAAGGGGCTGCCTGTCTGGTGTGCCTGCCTGGACTGTCTTGTTAAATTACAGCGAACGTCAGACCACAAGGTCAGGATGACATCAATGTCCATACAATTAGAGCCAAGGGTTTAACTAATTGTACTTCAACTTCCACTGTTCCACTTTATTAGACAATAGATGTGATTGTTAACATGTTGTCACAATGTACTGGATTCTTATTCACATATTCACATATTTCTCTTCTACCTATCAAGTCTAATCTCGACATATAATCGCCATGAGCTGGTTTTCCAGAGGTCTTCATAGTTTTCGAGTTCAGGATTTCTAAGCGCGACGTCTGTTTAGGCTCAGGCTTCTGTCTTTCCACAGAAGAATGTGATCAAGATGTATTTGTCCCAAAAACGCTCTATTCCTAAATGCAATGGCAGAGTCCTGTCCTCCATCAGGCCTCTTTCTGCTCTCTGTAACCCCAGTCAATGTTTGTTTATTTGTGCCTGATTTGAGGGCTGAGGTCGGGTCTGGTGTGTGTCAATACGAGCTGATGAATGTCCACTGTACCCTGTATGAGCCGACCAGGCTGCCTCTGATAGGTGTACCAAGAGCTAACACACAAACGCATGTACTCATGCATCTACACACACACACACACACACACACACACACACACACACACACACACACTCTAATACACAGTTAACAAGATTACAGACACCTTTAATCGTCTCACATCCCTACCCCTCAACCAACCCCCACCCCCTGCACCAACAGTCATCAAGCAAACTCTCATGTAGTTTTATTGATTTCACTTACAGAATTCATGTTCAGAAAGGTCAAAGTGATTCTGAATGAATTCTATTACAATCTTGGTTATCATAGGTGAAACCCTAAGACAATCAGGCCTAGAATCTAAAACACTGCAGAGCAAAACTATGCACTAAACAGAAAAGACTCCAGATCTGTTAATCTGCTATGCAGTTATTAAACTAACACTGTACACATACCCAGCCAAATCTGGCTGTTCAGGCCTCCTGCAGGCTAGGGTTGCTGAAAGTAGATGATCTGAAAGTAGGTCATCTGAAAATAACTCTATTGTGTTCTTTTAAAGGTGAGGAGGGCAGAAACCTGAAAAGCACCTCTCATCTAAACACTCTTTCAAATGGGCACACTTGACATGCATGGTACAATTCCACTGGCTTAGAATGAAAAGGTACTGGCCAGCGTAGCAAGGCACAGAGAATGAGAGAGAGAGCAACAGAGAGGGAGAGGAGAAAGAGAGAGAGAGGAACAGAGAGGGAGAGGAGAAAGAGAGAGAGAGAAACAGAGAGGGAGAGGAGAAAGAGAGAGAGGAACAGAGAGGGAGAGGAGAAAGAAAGAGAGGAACAGAGAGGGAGAGGAGAAAGAGAGAGAGCAAAGAAAAAGGAGACAGCAAGTCACTGAGAGCGCAAGAGCTAGATAGAAAAAGAGAGAGTTACACAGAGTGATCGATGGAGAGAGAGAGGAAAAGAGTAGGAGCAAGAGAACAAACGAGAGAAAATCCAAGTCCTCAATCACAAGGAAGAACATAATTCCATTCCGATGCCACTTTCGTTTCAAAAAAGTTCCTTCAGCATTATTCTCTGAAGAAGCGAGAGAACGAGGGAGACCTACAGAGAGAGAGAGGGAGAGAGAAATAAAGAGAAAGACGGGCGGCAGACTGGAACCCTAAAAGCACATCCTCCAGAGCCCAAAGCGGGCAGTACGAGGGGAATACCAAGCTGCGGGGACAATGAGGTGAGGGCAGAGTCACCCCGGTCACGGTGTCGCATGGTACGGCCGCCAGGCTTTCACAGAGGCAGAGCAGCGCCATGCTAAGGCCCAGGGCAACCGACAGGGAGAGTTGGACCATAAGTCCACCCCACCGTCTGTACATGGCAGCTGCCCCAGACTCAGGGCAACCAGCACGGAAGGCTGAGGGGAGAGACCCTCCGATGAATCTCTGTAATAGTGTCGCAATCCTGAAATTCTTGCCAATGTAAGTCAGGGTCGGTTCACTTACAGTGAGAAAAGTATCGGTTTAAACAGGAATTTGTCAAAATAAATGCATTTCAGACTAATTAGGGACAATTTTATTCATTTCCTCTGGGAAAACCCTGCCTTGGCTGATACCTGGATGTAGAATAGAACTGTATGTAGAGATGACCAGCATTACAATCTACAGCATCACGATCAGTTAGTTACCTATTGGACTGAGAGAAGACAAAGTGGTGACCAAAGTATTCCTTTCCCTCTGTAATTGTCTTTATTCACATAATCACATTTTTCTTGGTGTCATCTTCCAGTCTAGAATCCCATTATCCAATTATTACCCAATTAAACTGATTCCTATTACTATTCGTTAATAACTATTCATTATCCACTGCACCAAAATATTTGTGAGTAAATTTGACACAATAAATCCCATGCATATATTAAGGATGATGGCAGATGGCTTTTATGTACACTACTGACCTGCTATTTAGAAAATGCTGATAAGAATGCCCGCAATACTGTGCAGTACATATACTGTAGGCCTACACTGAGACTCACAAACAGACAAAGTGAGTTGTTTAACTGCCCTATGTATATTAGCGAAGCAGTGACGCCATATTAATTTCCGACTATAGATAATATATTTTTCTTTTTGTTTGTTCTTCTCAAGATGCAAGTGATTTGTCAATATCAAACCACTTGCATTGCCTGTCCTTAATTATTGTAATTGTTGCCCTCTATTACAAGCTTATGGGTTCCTCTGTAATAATGGTAAAATATGTCATGTAATAGAATCCGTTTGATCTTGACATGTTTTAATAAGCAGGCCCCTAGGATGTTGACACTGCGGCTCATTGATGGCAAGGCTTGTTTGTGGATTGTGGTGTGTGTGTGTACGTATGTGCGTGTGTAAAACAGATTGTTTCCTTTGTATATGTGATCCCATGAGAGTTTAGTGGTTTGAGCCCTCTACGAATAGGTTGTGATGTAAAGTTATTGTCCTTGTTGAGCTGACAATGGTGAAATAACAATCCTTTTAAAATCGGCACTCTTCAGATGATGCTTTTTAAATGCCTGATTGTCACGAACAAAAACCTCACTGAAAACCAGTTCATTTCTCTGTTCAGACAAATGGTTTGAACAGCGAACACCTTGACTTTCTTTCACACTCGACTCTCCTTCCTTAAATGTTTTTCAAGCTTATCTTGACAGACAGAATCGGAAGAAGACAGATGAAGAGGAGGCACACTGGTATTGAACCCTGGTCTCCGTCCAGGGAGATGTATACATATCTGCAAGGAGCTGGGAGTGTTACTATGAGAAGAGCCAAGCAAAAGCCATCCAGTGAGGATAGTATCAAGCTAAGCAGCTGTCTATGGACATTATGCATGCTAGATTTTGCCATGCTCATTTTGTTCGCTCTGGGGGCAATTTTAGGACAATAAGCAATCTAGTGGGTAACAGAACGTCCTTTGTGGCGCGGCAACCCCACCCCCACACCCCCTCTCGGGGAATCTCTGCCAAAGCTAACAATGAACAGTGCTCCGACTGGGTTACGCAGCAGCGCGCTGCTGCCAGTAATGAAGCGCAAGCTTCACACACACACACACACACACAAGTGTGAACGCATTTATGTGCCCGCATATAGGTCCACTATGCCCTCCCCGACCCGCCCAGCTAAAAAGGTGTAGCACCTGAATCAAGATATCAATAACAGTTCAGCAAAGCAGTAATCCCATTGGTTTTTAGACAATGAGAGAGGCTGTCTTACTTGTCATCTGAATTTCTGACCCATTTCCAAGAGAACTTGTGCTGGCCAGGAAATCCGCAACATATTAAAATGCAGAAGTCAAAGACAGTGATTTGTAGTGTTGGTCAGATTCACACAATTAACAAAAAGCGTGTGAAGTGTATACTTGTCAAACACATGGTTTTATGTGGTCATTTCAGGGCATTTCTCACCATTGCAAAAACAGTCAAATTATCCTCACCATTAATCTCTCTCTGTCTAAGACTAGGAGGTGAGTGTCCTAACTGCTGTGGAAGGAGAGAAGTAATCTGTCATGGCTATGTCCTCTGTGAAACCCCTTTGTGTGGTCATTGGAGAGTCTGGTACACACACTCACACAAACACACACCCACACACACACACACACACACATGCAGACCCGCTGGTTGGCTGACACAGCCTTGACCACTGAGAGCTGAGTCACAGAGTGATAAACATGGTCGTAGCCTAGAAATGGCCCATGTCAACAGTGGTCAATGACAAACACCACCAGCGTCCCGTTGACTGAACTTCAGTTTGACTTATCGATTGGAGGAGATGGTGGTTGAACCCATAGAAATAGAATGGACATTCCTATTCAATATTTTTTTATAGACCACTGACCATGTTGATTGACCTTTGTCTGGGAGGAGTTCAATATAATTTATTTTTAAGGCTGAAGCAGCACAGTCACCTCGTTTTGGTAGTCTGATTACTTCTCAGATGTAATTTGGCATAATTTATTTTTCTAAATTTTCCCTATTGATCAATGATGTAGCACTTTCATAATCTGCTTTAATTATGTTCAAATATATTATTCAACAAAAATTTAAAAAAACTTCTTGACAGTGTTAAAAAAGCCTTTAGTCCTAGAGATATTTCAGCGGCATCTTTAAAATTGTAATGGTTTCTTTTTATGCATCATAAAATCATATCCTCAAGACAACAAGCTTAGCATTAACCTGTCCACAAGCATCCCTAAACCATAAACCTTAAACCATAAACACATACAACCCCTCCCGCGGTCAACTCACAATGGGTCAGAGTGTCTGTTATGCACTAGTTCCTCAACCATCAGATATATGTCAGCAGAGATGCCATAACCATGCTAGACACCACTGGCTGTATTCCTACAGCTGTGGGTTACAGGTGCTTCTGACTAAACAGATCACAGCACACTGTCATACTGAAGACCACTGTACAGATACCTCTTTAAATCAAGCTAGATCTGACTGACAGAAGAACTAGCTGTGCCTGATCTCAGAGCTGTTTGTAGTACAGCCAAGTGGTCGTTGTGGCTATGTGACTAATGATTAGAATACAGAAGTAAGCTGCAGACATCTGAGCAAAGATGGAGAAAAACATTAATCTCTGCTTTCAGGGCAGATCTGGCTGAGGGACATGATTGAGTAAGTAAAACTAATGTCCTGTTGCCCGACAAATTGGTCCGTTGACCTCATACCTTCCAGGCCAGTGTCGCTCACCTTCTTAAGAAACCAGCACTTGACACCTCTGACATCAAAAACTGCAGACCAGTTTACCTTCTGCATATCCTTTCCAAAACACTTGAGCGTGTCACTCAGGCCAGATCGCCTGTTATCTCTCTCGGAATGATTCCGACCCTAACCAGTCAGCCTTCAAGACAAGTCACTCAATCTTATCAACTCTACTGTGTTACAGAGGATCTTTGAATTGCTTGAGCTGATTCTCTTCTCTGTTCTCATTTTCCTAGATCTGTCTGCTGCTTTCAACAATGTGAACTGTCAGATCCACCTTCTCAGAGCTGGGTGTCTCAGGGCTCTCCGCACTCATGGATCTCTCCCTGCCTAGCAGGCTACTCAGTACTGGTTTCCCAAAGAGCTTGGTTCTAGACCCGATCCTTACTTCTCTCTATTCAGCAAGTTACTTGGCCCTGTCATGCCATTACTTGGTGTTTGTTATCACTGCAACACAGATGACACAAACCTGATTTCTTCATCCCTCATGGAACCAATGTGGCAACATGTATTTCTGTGTGCCTGGCCGACAGCTCTGCATGTATGTCAGTTCACCGCCTCAAATTCAAACCCTGACCAGCCAAAGCTGGAACGGCGTGTGCGCTCCAAGACCTCTCCATCGAGGTCGACAACTTCACGGTGTCTCCTTCCCAGAGTGGAAGAGCTTGGCCTCGTCTTGGACAACACTCATTCTGTCATTGTCTTTCTCCACAAAGTTTGGGGTCTACAACATTCGTAGGGTATGACCTTACCTCACACAGGATGCGGCACCGGTATTAATCCAGGCATTTGTCACTTTTCGGCCGGATTATTGCAACAGGTTCTTTGCTGTGCCACCTCTATTCTCTTGGCTTTCCCATCCTTTTGGGAGGGTTGGTCATACTCAGCCAAGTCAAAGCTCTTCTCCGTAATGAGATGCCCATGGTGGAACAGGCTTCTCTAAAAGATTGGACAGCAAAGTCTCTGCAAAAACATTTTAAATAGTATCTAAAAAAAACTACACCAGCATTTTCTTCTTCCTTTCACCACTGACTTTGCTGATAGCTTCTTCATCGAGTGAAGTGTTCCTATTATTAGGTTGTGTGGTTGTCACACCTAGCTCTCTTAAGATGAACTAACTGACAATAAGTCAATCTATTGTCATTTAGGTCAACTATGCATTATTTATTTTTTAATGCTCGATGTTTGAATGCATGTGCAGTGCAATGTATATACAGTACCCTCCAGAATTATTGTCACCGTACAGTAGACACATTTTTTTATAAAATAATTACAATTGTTAACAATTGTTTTTTTTCTTTAAACAATTTTCACTAAGTTAAAGGTTAGATTTATATGATTTTTTGAGCGTAAGATCAAGCTGATGAACCACAATTACATTTTTCTCAGCATTTTATATATTTACATAGGGTGCCAATAATTCTAAGGGCACTGTATATATTTTGTAAGTTTTATTGGACAAGAAAGTTAGACCTCTGGACCACCCTCAGCACCCCTGTGTCTAAATTGTGTTTATGTATGTTTACCCTCCACTATGCAAGTTTATTTTGTCACACAAAATACTATATTTATTTTTCTTCATTGTAAAAGGATCAGTTGAAAATGACAGAGAACCCTCAGGGGTATTTAATGGTTGCACTGTAGATTGTCAAGACCTTTGGCTACATAATGTTGCTAAATATAAAACATTACTCATTCTTTTATAAAACAACATAATTCAACCCATAATCCCAATCACAGATTTCTGCCAAAAGGGTCTTTTGGGTCTTTTTTTTAAATATTTTTCCTAAGCAAGTATAAATATTATCTCATTAATTAGTTATAGATGTATGCATGACAAACCTTAATTACATTCAAAATATCGAAAGCAAAACACTTTTTTTTCACAATGATGAGTAAGTAAAAAAATGAATAGTGGCATCTGGTAGATATGGCCTGTGGTTATCAGTGATAATAAAGACATTGTCATGCTCTATAGAGACAGGGAAATCATCTGTGACTCATAATCCGCTACTTTACATATTCCCAAGCCTGTTAACCCCATATGACCTAAATCAGTAGTAATACAAATAATACTAAATCAGAGGCCTGGTGGATGGTTGGTTCTTTGTTAAAACAAGAGAAGAAAAGGCTTAGCTACAGCCCAGCCCAGTGCTCTAAATTTAGTGCAATCAGTGCAAGTACTGTATGCTCTATGTGGGCCCCATACATACTGATAGATAACATAGTTTGTGAACTAATGATGTGTGTGTGCGCGTTTGTGTAACAACATGTGGGCTAATGTGATCTGAATGCCTGCCATGACCTACTGCTCATTCTAACAGGGCCTATCTAGTGAGAAAAGAATAATGACAGGTTAAAAACCTGAAAGGCTTTAGAAAAGTACTTTTTATTTTTGGACGACAATGTAGTAAAAACAGAAGCTCTACCCCTGTAATATAGTTGCATTTCTTTCTACTCCTAGATCTGTTCTGTATTGGTTAACCACATGTGTTACAATGGCCAAACCACATGTGAGGGAATGTATCAATGAGACAGCCATTAATCAAGCTACACCGCGCCTGCCCTGTGTTTGCTGAGGTTTATGGCTGCAGCTTCAAATGAAAAAAGAGCTCAGTAAAAGCCCAAGTAGCCTAGGAAGGCAAGCATGAGAAACATCAGACGTATTGGTAAAGCAAAAAAAAAATGAATAGCCAGTTGTGTTATGACGTGTCAGAAGCAAAGCAACATGTCACATGTCAAATATTGAGGTTTGAGGTTTAACGTTTCCCTTTGGAATAACACAAAGACATTCATAATTATCATAACGGGAGATTATTATAGATGTCGCTGTTCTTATTTTTGTACATGATTTTTTTTTTGCGGCCAGAGCAAAGCTTTCAAGTCTGAAAATGTCTATGCAATGTGAATCTGGACAAGGAAGGATTTTTAATATGGGTGTTCTTTTTATTGTCTTCGGCTCCTTGGGTTAAAGACCCTAAAAGATCAATCCAATTAATTTAAATAAAAAAGTAATATATATCAACATAGCGACAACCACTGAGATTATTTTAAACAGATCCTAAGCGTTTATCTTAGAGAACCTGTTTATTTTAAACATGTTTATATTCATTCTTTCCTTTTTTCACACACATGCAGGCAGGCACTCGTGAAAGGAGACACACCAGAATCGGTGTGTTGTGTGATGTAAACGATGCTGGTCTGATTATGTGGGAAGCCCATAATGAAGGCAAGGGGACATGAACTGGCCCTCATCACCCGCATGTAGAACATGTTGGTCCTCCTTTAGTCCTTCTACGGGTGATCATCCCCTTATGAATGAAATAAGTCAAAACCTTTCATCATTCCTTTCTCTGTGTGCTCAGTTTAGATAGGATATGGCAAAAAAAATATAGAATCTGAACTGAACTTTACCTATAAGCCAGTACTGTTATGACATGTCGCACTGATCTTCAAAGTGCTTCATTGAACTTGTTTCTTCAAAAACTATGGGCTTGTCTATCCCTACATCAAGCCGCACGCAGACTTTGTCTCCAGCAGGCCTGGTGGCGTTGGGTGTAGGGCAGTAAAGGCTTTATAGGATCTCTAGTCTAACACTCCCTCAGGCAGCTCACACTGACTAATGGGGGGGGTGATAAAAACAACTCTGACTGTGACCAGAGCATAGCTAAATGCTAAAGCGGCATAGGATGGCAGAAATTGGCCACACACCTGTACTGTGAGAAGATGACGCCACACAGGACTGTCTCGATGTCTGTCTACAGTATGTGTTTTTTCTGTCTTAGGGGGCCGATAAAAAAACAGCCGGTGAGGTTGAACTGAAAAGTCTGGAGCATGAAGTTTTGGGTCTGGTGGTTTTGCTGACCTACTTCGTCCTGATATATGATGGGAAAGCTTAAGAGGTCAGCACAACTATGGTCTTGATAGATGGTGAGGTAAGCTTACCAGGGGCTTTGGAGTTGTGCAATGCATTGAAAAAAGATCATATTTGCTAATAAAAAACAATAGTACAATCAAAATAGCTACAGCATGACATAATCCACAATGAAGGCATGCTTGATTGTTGGTATGTTCAGTAGCTTAATTTAGTCTTCTGAATATTGTTCTTCCGATCATTCCTTTGTGGATGTGGCGAAAAAACACAAACTATAAATTGATATCATTCCCAGGACTCATTTTGTGTATCAAAAACTCATAGACTGTTGTCTTTGTAAAGTCAGGAGGTTGGGGGTGAGCCAATGGCAACTAATATCCCTGAGTGATGTTGATTGAAGTGGCTGTTGGTGGTACAATGTTTTAACACTATGGAAACCTGATGTACATTAGCACCTCTGTTAATGTTGACCACTTCTCTTGTAGCAAGACTTTGGTTTGGTCAAACAAAACAACGCTTGTTACTTATAGACAATCTAAAATTCATATTATACTGAAACGTGAAATATCACAAACAATGGGAAATATATCTTACGTCTTCCCAAGTCGGTAGGTCTCTTGAAGATCTATCCAAATATTATAATTCCACCTGTGATTAGGTGTACTGCAAATTCAAGTATTAAAAAACATCTGGATTACAAAGAAACAAAGTTTGGCGATAGGTAGAACACATGCATGAGCATCGCCTGACCCTGCAAAATTAGCCTATTATCTGCTTACAAAATGGCAAACAGTATTTATATTAGCTAAATATGATCACATTTGTTGTTGCATGAGTACGGTTTTAACATTAGCATACCCACTCCCAATCCTCTGCCTTTGGCCATGTTATTATGTCACATAGAATATTATGCTGATGGTGTGTAACAGAGCCACAATATAGCCTCAGTCTGCTTTAGGAATGCCTTTGTTAATGCTCTCATGTACACTTTCTGTAGGGCACTTTGGTGCCAATAAAGGGAACATGCATGCGTTAAGAATATCGTTGAAAAATGTAACCACGTCTGACAAGACCCTACTGTTGTGTAGCAGCTGGGAGCCCCACCTACTGTGCTATAAATAGCTGGCATACACATACATTCACTGATTTACAGGTCTTCCAGGTTCGTTCAAATCTCTTGCCTACTTCTTTGCTAGTGTTTTTGCATAGAAAGTGTTTTCCTACTCTTCTCAACGCACCTTGCTTCCGCTGCTCTGTGCAATTTAACTGTCCCTTTGAGTCACAATCCTCCTGGGCATTGTAATGTGTGGTTCTTTTTGTGAGGTTGGGCCCTGTCTTCTCTGTTTGTTTGGATTTGGGTTGTGCCACCTTTGCTCTTTATAACTTAGTGTAGGAAAAGTCGGTGAAAAGTCTGGTCTGACTTTGTGAGTCTTGCTTATGTGGGTTCTATGTCACAGTCAAGGATCCCCACGAGTTGTCGTCTATAGCCTCCAACTGCAGGTGAAGTGATATTGTTGTGCTTACTCAACTCTCCGTCACATGGGTTCTCTGGTTTAGCGGAGGCTGGCTTTCCAGTGGAGGTTGATGTTATTTCAGTGACCAACTCCAGTGGCTTTCTTGTGAGGGTATCCTCCTGAGCAAACACTAGTTCCCTCACCAATCTGCTCCGTTCAACAATTCTGCCCAGCTTTATGATCTTTGCAATCTGGTAGTGGAACGATTGGGGGTTGATTGGTCTACCAAACTTACGGTTGTGTGTCTTTTCTGTTCCTAGTCTCTGAATTGGCGATGCAATATCTACGTTTTGCCAAGTTCCTCTAGGAGTTCACTGCTATTTGACGCAACATGGGAGTTGCATCCTTCAGGCTCCCAGCTGACATACACCCATGGGGGCTGGAAAGGTTGGAGCAGACAGTGCTCCTCCTTATCCCTTTTATAGATGACTGGTTTGGGAGCTATATTTCATAGGCGGCTGGTAGTGCTGGCCCATGTTGTCCCCTTTTTCTCCCTGATTCTCAGGCATGGCTCACGTGTGATCATCCCAGGAAATTGTGCTACATTGCTGGGGTGAAATTGCTTAGCACCGTGTCCATGCTCCAGGTTTAACTTTATCTAATTGTTGGCAGAGGTTGATCAAGTTTTGGTGGCTGGTCTCCACTGCTCAAACTGTCTTACAGGCTACTGCAGCCATCATCCTTTATCTTTCTCTGGGTGCTGTCTTAGCTCTTGAGAAAGGCATGGCTTCAGCGTTTGTTGGGTAACAACATCTTTGGTTGTTTCAGTTGCATCTCGCTAAGCTTAACCAACAGGTTTTTTGGTCGGGCCGATATCCCCTACCTCGCTTTTTAGCCATATGTTTGTTAACCTTCATGCTTGCCAGAAAGATCAAGAGCTCTCAGGCTGAATGGTCCCATCCTTCGTCTTCTTCACGTGGTGCTGTCTATTCCACTAGAAGTGGGAGTAAGAGGCTCTCCTAGCTAACACCATGGGGGTATGCCTTAGTTCTCCCTACTTTGTCCCCCCGCAGGCGAGTGGCGCCCTGTGTGTGGCTCATGGTGCCCTGTACCTCGGCATTCCCTTGCCTTTAGGGTGTTTTGGGCCACCCATGAGCACTATTCAGAAACCACAGCAGCACACTGCTCTACTTCTCACATACTCTCATGAGACCGAATCTAGAGGAGTATTGCTTGTTTCCATTTCAGTGGATTCAGTTTTTGGGCCTCGAGGTGTATTCAACTCTAAAACGCTTTTGCAATTTCCTTCATCTTCTGGGGATGATTAGAACCCTGGTGGCTGTCGTACCTCCTGGGTGGTTATGAAAGTGGCCAGTCCAGCACTGGTTGTCTGCCAAACACCTGAACCCAAGTCCCTTTCGTATGTTTACTGTTTACTGGTATATCATAATAAAAAGGCACATTTAATTGTGAACTGCTAACTTGCGATAGTACTTTATTTTGTTAAACTACGCCCCCACTTTTTAATCTTCTTCCTGCACTGTGCTGTCATAAAACTGATAACCCCACAATCCCAACTGTCATTCCTAGACTGACACCTATGGATACAACTTCGTAATAACAGTATACTACTAACTGCATATTAGATATTACAATCGGTTTCTCCAGGTCCCCCCCCCCCTTGCTTCAGGGCTCGGGTCCCTTGGAGGGATTCCCTGCAGTTTTTTTAATGAGGCTTCAATCCTCTGTGGTATCTGGGAGAGGTTCAGCAGTGCTTGCGTTGATCTCGTGCGTTGAAAATGTGCACTGCCCACTGTTTTCCTCGATGGGGAATGCGAACACTTGTCTTTGAGTGGACATGTTCATCAGTGGACACAGGCTCCTCTTAATGCATTTCCCAAAGATCAATCTCATCCCCTCACGCTGGAAAGAACTTGTTTGTTCCTCCTTCTTGTAACTACCTGCTGGCCAAAGAAGCTGTGGTTTCTAGAATGTCACAATCTGTTTGATGGGCCTCCATGTTATCTGTCTGTCTGTCCAGAGGGACAATGCCTCCGATTGTGCCATTGGTGGTTATCCCTTGCATAACTACCATAATTACACGCTTTAGCCAGGTAAATGCAGTAGTCAGTCAGTGAAGTAGTTAAATATATGTCTATGAAGAAGACTGTTGACGTTATTTTATTCCATGTGGATGGTGTAATCATTGATGGTGCAAGCTAGCTAACCAGTTGTAGGTAGCCAATGTTGTTCTACATGCAGACCATAATTGCCAAACACAAAAAAAAAACTCTCGACGCTCGAAGTGTATTAACAATATCTCGCTATCACCTTTGCGATGAAAGGCACTTTATTACAAACTTGGTGAGATTACTCAAATCCTGTAGCTAGTTAGAAATTCCACATTGACGACAATGTTATTGGGTCTAGATTTGTCTTTTTTTTTTTTTTT
>JACXGI010000776.1:22166-63528 GCA_016801175.1 Esox masquinongy | reverse complement strand
TCTAGCTAGCTGCCTACAATGACGTGATAAATGTAGTCAAATGTAAGCAACAAGCCAGATCAATGCTAGCTGTCTACTGTAGTTGAGAACAATCCTTGAAGTGATATTTTAACCTAGATTCATATTTGGGTGAAGTAGCGATGTGCTAGTCTGGAATTAGTGTTATTAGCATCGGAATTCATTAATTTAAACAGTGTCCCGAGCAACAAAAGCTGCATCGCAAGTGTAAACTAACTGAAAAAAAACTTCAAATTTAATTCAGTACTTCGTTGCGCTTTGACTGCATACTGACGAAACAGCTGGTGGAATTTGATGATTACAAACTGGCACTATGCAAACTATTTTCTGTAGCTACCACTTACAACCTCTGCTATTCGGCAATGATGTCATCATTAGCTAGCAAATGCTAAATGGTTGTTCCGGGTTGTCAATAAAGTTACATCGAATGTCGAAAAAACATGGATTGATACCATTGTGAACAAAACCAACTGGTAAACATAGGAAGTAACAGTTCAGTTGAAAATTAGATTTATATAGTGAAAATGAATTGAAAATATTGGCTGTTCCAGGCTGGAACAGAGTTGAATAATGACTTGTGAAAAATTACTCAATGGGCTTTCGAGATCAACTCAAGATAAGTGCAATTTTTCACATTTGAATAGAAATATGGGACCTGGAAATGTTTCTGACTCTGACAGTGAAGAAAGCTAATTGACAGTTAATGTGTTAGACAAGAAAAAAGACAGGGAATTTTACATACAAATCTATTTAGACATTTCCCTTTTTTCCTTGTTGTCAATTCTCTGCCTATAAAACAATTACAAAATGACAATCTATAACCCAAATGCCACAAACTGTAATAAAAAAATCCAGAAAGAGCACTACCAAACAATCATCACATCATAGGGTCAATATGGTATCTTTGGTTAAGGAATATGCACACTATGGCTACAAAAGTCACAAATGTAATCTACGAGAACAACGGTTGTCGGTGCAGCTGTTCACGATAATGCTGGATGCGTTAGAGCCTCAGATTTCCATGGGGTCTAATTAACAATATCAAAAATGTTTTCCGTAAACAAACAGTCGTACGGAGCTGATTTCCCTGGGCAGTATTCCCATATGAGGAGTGTAATGTGACCTTGATTCCCTTAGGAACCTTATCCGCCTGAGTCCTGAGCAGCAGAGCTCTGAGGGGCCCTCTTCTGTGATCCCTCCCTCCACTTAAGAATGTGGCATTACATTTGCACAGGAACTGCTGAGGACAACAAGAAAGACTTTGATGAGAGTAGAACTAACAAACTTTTAGCAGAGGTAAACATACTGCAACCGACCCCACCCCATCCCGTCCGTCTCCCCACTTCGACCTTCACTCCAAATCTACAGTTGTCTGTTTTGTCGCTGAAGGGGAGGGGTGGGATGCTCCTCGGTGCTGATGAACTATGTCACAAAGATGGAGGGAGATGTAGAAAAAACAGTCAGTACGAAGAAGGGGGAAGGGATGCCAAACTTGAGCAATGAGGTGTAGAGAATTAGGCAAATAAATGGGAGAAGGAAGAGAGGAGGGAGAGATGTCCAACTAGCGACTGTAGCACAAGGGTCTGGGGAACATAAACCCCATTGAAGAGAACAAAGGTCACGACTCAGAGGACAAGCCCTCAGCCCCTTCATCCCTTTCAGCCCTCTATTCTATCCCCCTTTCTTTTTTCCTTTCCCCCTCTTTCTCCCTTAACTACTCACTGATCTCAACATCCTCCTCCCTCAACACAACCATGTCAGTAAACAAGAAGAAACTGTGCAGCATTCTGTTGTGTGCAGCTCCCGCATTGATTGCTCGCTGCCACTGGCTGAATTCATGTTACATACCATTCCACTATTTTCACACACTTCAATTGTCACATTCTTTGTATAATTACTTGAAATGTCGTCCTCGTCCCAAATGAAACGTAGATACCGTGGTTGATCCCGTTTGGTGGTCCAACAACAAACACACGCATGGCCAAATCAAGTGCAATAGGATGCCATATGTCACAACGGTATTTGGTGTCATTAAAAACAAGTTCGTACTAGACACTTCAGTTCGCAGAGTCAACTCAGAGACATACTGCTGTCAGCTTAATGTGCCAAGAACAGAGAAGGTGTTGTTCGGGCGACAATTTGTTTTGAATACCAACTTTGATATGATACGCTAATGATTGTTTAGTGTATATCTCATCCAGCTGAATGGCAAGCATTGTTGGTGAAAGAACAAACAACAAAAGATGACGAAATCCAGCACACGAAGCCAGTAAAAGCACAGCAACCTGCATCCCACTGCTATCAGACCATTTTTTCTAAATGGTCTGATATGTTGGTCCTGGTTGGTCCCTGGATGTTAAAACAGATGCTGCTGAAAGTGGTGTTGGATGGCCAAGAATGGGTACTCTTCCAATTTTGATCCCATTGTCCCAGGACAGTGATATGGGACATTGCCCTGTGTATCAAAAGACAAAGGGTGTTAACCCCAGTGTCCTGCCACTATTTCCTATAACTGAGCCCTCATTATGGCCATTTAATCATCCCCAGCTTCCAGTTGGCTTATTCATTCCCTCTCCTCATACCTGTAACAAAAAAAATGAACTGTCAAATCCATTATTTGATCTTGTGTGATCTCAATAAATACACAGGATATATTGCACATTTTTTAAACAGGTATTTCATTCTTTTGCAGTTTTTGGTCTGTGTTTATTGCATAATATGATTTCCCCATTCATTCTTATTGATGTCAGAGTGTTGGTCAGTCCTGGGCTTCTGAGGAGGACATAGGAAGCACAGCAGTGTTCCTTATGAGTTGTCCCTGGTCTGTTCTTATCACAGAGCCTAATCCGATGAGCTCACACTCAGCGTGTTCACTCGTGAGTTCTGCATGACTTACGCTGGCCTTAGAGATAAAGGAGAAGAGGAATGGGGTGCATGCCTGCCTGCTCTCTCGGAAGGAGGAGGGGCTTAGGGAAGGAGGGGAAGAGAGGGGAGGCGGAGGGAAGTAATAGGGTGCCTGTCTGTCTGTCCTCTTGGAAGGGGGGTGGAGGGAGTTGGGTGAGTGAATGGGGGTAGTGCGGGGGGGACCTCCCACCCTTGGACACTGACCTCTTTGTACGGTTTATATTATAACTCTGGCTCTGGAGGTGACCCAAACCTCTAATCCGTTGACCTCCAGCGCATTAAAGTGACCGTTAGTGGACATGCAAGGCCAGTCTGTCACTCCACTTCTCCGCTCCTTTTCTGGACCCCCGGTGGATGGCATTGGGGGGTGGGGGGAATATGGAGGTAGGTTATTGGGGATATTGGGTGTATTGTGCATGCTTTTGGGGGTGGTTGGGGGTCCACAGAAGGCCAGGCACGGTCAATGCCCAATATAAGGGTCTATGATAGAATTTGTTTGGGGAGGGGTGGACTTGAAGTTGCTCTCACACGATATCCACCACTCTGTGTCCTCCTGTGTCCTATTTAAAATGAGTTGCATACTTTGTGTTGTACCCGTGAATGCTAGTTGGGGAGTTCTTGATGTATTTCATATTAAATAAATAACTTAGAGTTATAACCTTATGAATCTTTTAAACATATACAAAACATTTATTCTCCTGATCCACCTCTCTTTTGAGACTTTTTGAGAGCAACATTTCCTCTTACTAGCAAGCTAATGGTTTTGAGCACTTTTTTCACACTGATGAACGCAAATTGAAATAGGTCTGTAATCCCACAAAAATAGCAATTAATCTAAATTATATAATATAAATTGTAGAATCTAAATTATATGATAGATTAACAAAACTGTAGATAACATACTCTATTGTATTAGCCAAGTTATGACAGCTTCATCACAAATTAAAGAAGTTAATAGACCCCTGTTATCTTCCAGGTCGGAAAATGCTGTACAGGCAGGTTTAACTTGCTGTACAGGCTCTTCTGCATCTGGGTCTAACTCTGCAGCTGCACTACTTCTGCCTGACTCTGATGCTTCACTACTTCTGCCTGACTCTGTTGTGCCATTACTTCCGCCTGACTCTGTTCCTCCACTACTTCTGCCTGACTCATTTGCTCCATAATTTCGCCTGACTCAGTTCAATCAATCAATCAAATTTATTTATAAAGCTCTTTTTACATTTGCAGTTGTCACAAAGTGCTTTTACAAAACACCTGGCCTTAAACCCCAAGGAGCAAACAACAGTAGTGTTGAATTTCAGTGGCTAGGAAAAACTCCCTAAGAAGGCCGAAATTTAGGAAGAAACCTAGAGAGGAACCAGGCTCAGAGGGGTGACCAGTCCTCTTCTGGCTGTGCCGGGTGAACATATTAAGAGTACAAATTGTAATAATTAATAAATGCACGTGGGCTGAGTCCAGAGTCTATTTAAACCTAGTCCAGGTCGGAAGCATGACCAGATGGACAAGGACAAGGACAACACAGGGGGGGGTCAGCAGAGTGGCAGCTGAAATCGTCAGGTATCGTCTTGATATGCAACACAACAAGGAGGACTTTGGACAGGGACAGCAACGGGTCTTTCAAGCCTGGTACTCCTCAGGTGTGGGCCAAGACCTCATGTCCTCCTAAGTTTAAAACGGCAGGAGACAGGGAAAATTTAGAAAATGCATTCCTTAGATCAATCAATCAAATGTATTGATAAAGCCCTTTTTACATCTGCAGTTGTCACAAAGTCCTTTTACAAAACACCCGGCCTTAAACGCCAAGGAGCAAACAACCGTAGTGTTGAATTTTAGTGGCTAGGAACAACTCCCTAAAAAGGCCGAAATTTAGGAAGAAACCTAGAGATTAACCAGGCTCAGGGGGGTGACCAGTCCACTTCTGGCTGTGCCGGGTGAACATATTAAGAGTACAAATTGTAATAATTAATAAATGCATGTGGGCTGAGTCCAGAGTCTATTTAAACCTAGTCCTGGTCGGAAGCATGACCAGATGGACAAGGACAGAGACGGAGACCACCATATCTCCGTGGTCCAGTTCTGATGATCAAGTGCCCATTGTAGGCGCTTTTGGCAGTGGACAGGGGTCAGCATGGGCTCCCTGACTGGTCTGCGGCTACAGAGCCCCATATGCAACAAACTGCGATGCACTGTGTGTTCTGACATATTTCTATCAGTACCAGCATTCACTTTTTCAACAATTTGAGCTACAGTAGCTCGTCTGTTGGATCGCACCACACAGGCCAGCCTTCGCTCCCCAGGTGCATCAACGAGCCTTGGCCGCCCATGACACTGTCACCGGTTCACCGCTTTTCCTTCCTTGAACCACTTTTGATAGGTACTGACCACTGTAGACTGGGAACACCCCACAAGGGCTGAATTTTTGGAGATGCTCTGACCCAGTCGTCTAGCCATCACAATTTGGCCCTTGTCAAAGTCGCTCAGATCCTTACACTTGCCCATTTTTCCTGCTTCTAACACATCAACTTTTTGGACAGAGTGTTCACTTGCTGCCTAATATTTCCCACCCACTGACAGGTGCCATGATAACGAGATTATCAGTGTTATTCACTTCACCTGTCAGTGGTCATAATGTTATGGCTGATCGGTGTATATTCTGTCAAAATACGTTGTTCAGTTACATTGAGGGAAAAAATGATTTGATCCCCTGCTGTTTTTGTACGTTTGCCCACTGACAAAGAAATGATCAGTCTATCATTTTAATGGTAGGTTTATTTGAACAGTGAGAGACAGAATAACAACAAAAAAATCCAGAAAAACTCATGTCAAAAATGTTACAAATTGATTTGCATTTTAATGAGTGAAATAAGTATTTCATCCCCTCTCAATCAGAAAGATTTCTGGCTCCCAGGTGTCCTTTATACAGGTAACGAGCTGTAAAAGGGAGTGCTCCTAATCTCAGCTTGTTACCTGTATAAAAGACACCTGTCCACAGAAGAAATCAATCAATCAGATTCCAAACTCTCCACCATGCCCAAGTCCAAAGAGCTGTCCAAGGATGTCAGGGACAAGATTGTAGACCTACACAAGGCTGGAATGGGCTACAAGACCATTGCCAAGCAGCTTGGTGAGAAGGTGACAACAGTTGGTGCGATTATTCGCAAATGGAAGAAACACAAAAGAATTGTCTCCCTCGGTCTGGGGCTCCATGCAAGATCTCACCTCGTGGAGTTGCAATCATCATGAGAACGGTGAGGAATCAGCCCAGAACTACACAGGAGGATCTTGTCAATGATCCCAAGGCAGCTGGGACCATAGTCACCAAGAAAACAATTGGTAATACATTACGCCGTGAAGGACTGAAATCCTGCAACGCCCGCAATGTCCCACTGCTCAGAAAGCACATGTACAGGCCTGTTTGAAGACTGCCAATGAACATCTGAATGATTCAGAGGAGAACTGGGTGAAAGTGTTGTGGTCAGATGAGACCAAAATCGAGCTCTTTGGCATCAACTCAACTCGCCGTGTTTGGAGGAGGAGGAATGCTGCCTATGACCCCAAGAACACCATCCCCACCGTCAAACATGGAAGTGGAAACATTATGCTTTGGGGGTGTTTTTCTGCTAAGGGGACAGGACAACTTCACCGCATCAAAGGGACGATGGACCGGGCCATGTACCGTCAAATCTTGGGTGAGAACCTCCTTCCCTCAGCCAGGGCATTGAAAATGGGTCATGGATGGGTATTCCAGCATGACAATGACCCAAAACACATGGCCAAGGCAACAAAGAAGAAGCACATTAAGGTCCTGGAGTGGCCTAGCCAGTCTCCAGACCTTAATCCCATAGAAAATCTGTGGAGGGAGCTGAAGGTTCGAGTTGCCAAACATCAGCCTCAAAACCTTAATGACTTGGAGAAGATCTGCAAAGAGGAGTGGGACAAAATCCCTCCTGAGATGTGTGCAAACCTGGTGGCCAACTACAAGAAATGTCTGACCTCTTTGATTGCCAACAAGGGTTTTGCCACCAAGTAGTAAGTCATGTTTTGCAGAGGGGTTGAATACTTATTCCACTCATTATAATGCAAATCAATTTATAACATTTTTGACATGAGTTTTTCTGGATTTTTTTGTGGTTATTCTGTCTCCCACTGTTCAAATAAACCTACCATTAAAATTATAGACTGATCATTTCTTTGTCAGTGGGCAAACGTACAAAATCAGCAGGGGATCAAATCATTTTTTCCCTCACTGTAGCTACTGATGATTTGAGGCTGACACGCATCACTTAGCTTGCATAGCAATGGTGAGTGCAGCACCAATAAGATCATAGGGATCCAGCTTCAACTTCTTGGCTTAAAATAAACTTCAAAAAATATTTTTATGTTATATGAAAGTACTTATTAATGTTTAATCATACACTGTAATTGAAGGAACAATGGGAAGGTCATGGTGCTTGATAAAGGTTGATAAAGATGTAAAGCAACTTCAGCGAAATTGCCCGCAAAGTTTAGCAAAATTCATACTCCAAGATAGGTCTTTTTTTAAGACCATTCCGAACTGTTTACGCCCTCTTAAAGGACAACTTGATGTTAAATGGTTTCTCACCCTGAAAGTAGTCTATGGGCCTAGAGAAACAGTGCTCCAAGTTTTAAGTTGGGTAAAGTGAAAATGTTACAGAAATGTTCTATAAAATTTCTATAACAAGTCAAATTCTGTTGAGCTTCTCACCTGGCGCTAGTGGATATAACGAAAACAAAGAATCAGAGAACCCAGAATTTCTAAAGGAAAATTGTTGATTTGGTACACCTGTACTATACAATGATAGACCACTTAGAAGAGGCTTGTCCAAAAAGAGTACCTGAACTGTTTTCCCACCATAATTCAAAGTAATAACCCAATATAATTTATTTGGAGTTTTGAAAAATATTTAGTGGAGCAGCTTTTGGTGCTGTACGTATATTTTCTCCAATCTTTGATCCCATGCAGTCATGACTGAAAAACAACTAACATGTTTCTCGTTGGACCTCTCATTCACGCTCTGATTTCTGGCAGTATTTTAGTGCACAACTGTGAATTGTATACACTACCATTAAAAAATTTGGGGTCACTTCAAAATGTCCTTGTTTTTGATAGAAATGCATTTTTTTGTCCATTAAAGTATCTAATTGATGAGAACTACTGTGTAGACATTGTCAATGTTGTAAATTACTATTTTAGCTGGAAAAGTCTGATTTTCAACGGAACATCTACATTGGCGTACAGAGGCCCATTATCAGTAACCATCACTCCTGTGTTCCAATAGCTTGTTGTGTTTGTTAATCCAAGTTTGTATTTTAAAAGGCTAATTGATCATTGGAAAACCCTTTTGCGATTGTTAGCACAGCTGAAAACTGTTGTTTTGATTAAAGAAGCAATAAAACTGGCCTTGTCTAGACTGGTTCAGTGTCTTCAGCATCAGCGTTTGTGGGTTTTGAGTATTTGTGGGTTTGTGGGTTTGTGGGGTTTGATTACAGGTTCAAAATGGCCAGAAACCAAGAACTTTCTTCTGAAACTGAAGATCTCATACAACGATGCGCACCCCCTTCATAGAACAGCGCAAACTGGCTCTAACCAGAATAGGAAGAGGAGTGGGAGGCCCCAGCACACAACTGCGCAAGAAGACAAATACATTAGTGTCTAGTTTGAGAAACAGACAACTCACAGGTCCTCAAATGGCAGTTTCATTAAATAGTACCCACAAACACCTGTCTCAATGTCAACAGTGTAGAGACTCCGGGATGCTGGCCTTCTAGGCAGTGTTCTTACTCTGTCCAGTGTCTGTGTTCTTTTGCACATCTTAATCTTTTCTTTTTATTGGCCAGTCTGAGATGTCTTTTTGCCATAGGCCTCTCAATTATGTGACTTCTAAAGACAATCGGTTGCACCACAGCTCAATCAGGAGTGGGGTGAATACTTGTGCAAAAATTATTTGATATTTGGAATTAGTTTACATCAATTTTCTTTTTAACTCTGACAATATGGACTATTTTGTATTTATCAAGGCAAAAACTTGACTGATTAAATACCTTTTGATTTCATGTTGTAACAATGTGGAAAAGCCAAAGGAGGGGAATACTTTTTAGTGCCACTGCATGTAATGTTCAGTGACAGTCTTCATCGCAAAGCATAGTTTTTTAGTGTCCGGGATCAGTGCACACCTTAAAATGGCTCTTAAGGACTCTTCACTTGTAGCAATAAACAATTGCAATAAACCATGTTCCACTGCCGGATCCTGGACTAGATCTTCTGACAGTGAACTCATTGTTAAACACAGAAAACAGTTGGAGGTCCCTCTTTTCAAAAGGGATTAGCTTAGGGTCAGGTGCATTCAGAGCGTAATTGCCCTTGACATAATATTTGACCATTCCATTGCCACCCAGGAGCAGGAACAATTATTAAGGGATCCTGAGCTGTAAGGGCATTTGGGGACGACAAGGTCAACATGGAAGCAGTGTTTAGTCCAATGCCTGCAAAGCTAACTGTAATTATTGCAGTGCATGTACATCTGTGTCTCAACTGGCAAGTCATTCTATGCTTGGTGCACTACTTCAGAGTAAGACTCAGAGTTATGTTCAAAGGTGGTGCACCATGAAGAAAATAGGATGCAATTTGGGATGTAACTAGGCTTGATATAGGGAAGGAAGGACCAACGTCAGTAAATGGTTATTTATTTAAAGTGATGACAGATTTGATTGAAAATATTTGTCACATAATATATTTTATTTATATTGGCTCTACATTTTGTTGTGTTATAACCTTACCCGGATCTATTCCTTGACTCAATTCTTTCTCTGAGGTCCAAGGAGAGTTAATTCGACTTAATGGCTTGTTTTTGTTCTGCCTTGCACTGTGAAATGTAGGACCTTTTATACACAGGTTTGTGCTTTTCTAAATAAAGTCCGATCAGTAGATTTTGCCACTTGCCAATCAGGTTCTAGAGACATCTCAAGGAAGATCAAAACACAAAGGATGCATGTGGGCTCAATTTCGACTGTCATGGCAAGGGGTCCAAATACTTATGAACATGAGATACGTTTTTAATTTACAAATTATTGAAAATTTCAATAAAATTTTCGCTTTACCCTTATTGGTTATTGTGTGTAGAATGTGGGTATACACGAAACAGCCATAACATTATGACCACCTGCTTAATATTGTGTAGGTCCCCCTTTTGCCGCCAAAATAGCCCTGACCTGTCGAGGCATGGACTCCATTAGACCTCTGAAGGTGTGCTGTGGTATCTGGCACCAAGACGTTAGCAGCAGATCCTTTAAGAACTGTAAGTTGCGAGGTGGGGCCTCCATGGATCGGACTTGTTTGTCCAGCACATCCCACAGATGCTCGATTGGATTGACATCTGGGGAATTTGGAGGCCAAGTCAACACCTTGAACCCATTGCTGTGTTCCTCAAACCATTCCTGAACCATTTATGCTTTGTGGCAGGGTGCATTATCCTGCTGAAAGAGGCCAATGCCATCTGAGTATACCGTTGCCATGAAAGGGTGCACATGGTCTGCAACAATGCTTAGGTAGATAATACGTATCCTTCCTCCACCTGGAAGCTGCCAGCTTTCTTTGGGGCGTTGATGCGACACTAATTCAGCAGATGTTGGCAGCATTTACACCACTGTATAGGTATACCAATACAGGTATGGTGAAATATATCTAGAGAAATACATCTAGAGAGAGATAGCCATGACATCCTGTTTCACTGGGGTATAAATATGTGGTGACACTCACTAAACTCCCTTAGTCATTCATCAACGTGGGAAAGGCCAGAATTGACAACACACAAATGAAATGAGACTAAAGGTTGTTGACCTACACAAATCAGGCAATAGCTAAAAAATATGGCTTTATGAATTACAAGACCCACATCCATTATTAGGGCAATAGTTAAGAAATGTAAAACAACTGGAGCTGTGATGAACCTGCCTGAAAGAGGATGCATGTGTCTTTTGCCCCTAAACACAGTGAATAGGATGGTTCAAAAGGCAAGAAAATCTCCAAGGATCACAGTAGGAGAATTTCAAGTAATTACATATTGGGGTCACAAAACCTCCAAAACTATAATTAGATGTCACCTCAATGCCAACAAGTTATTTGGAAGGGTTGCCAGAAGAAAGCATCTGCAGCCACTTAACCACAAACATATAGTACCAGTCAAAGGTTTGGACACACCTACGCATTCAGGGTATTTCTTTATTTTTAATATTTAGAAAAATAACCAAAATACTTGCACTGATGACAATGAAAAGGAAAAAAATAGATACAGCAGAGATTTGATGATTTAATCCTTACTAAAAACTAAGGAAAAAGGCGCAAAGTGCACAAAAAAAATGGAAAAGTAATGTGAAGCAAACATAAGTGCTGTACATAGTTGTGAGACACGCACCCTTTATAAGATATAAAAACATGGTTGACTGGCTGTGCAGTTGAAGGCAATTAAGCACTTTACAATCAACCTGTGTAAACACAAGGCTGCGTTCAACAACAAAGTAGACAGCAAATAGACAATAAACACACAGTTTAAATAGCTTGACACTGGCTGTCCGAGATATTAATGGAAAATAGCACTGAAGAGAAATCTATTGTCATCAAATAGATACCATATACAAAACAATGCTGTAGAAATGACAGTTATGAAGGTATAGAACATGGATACCCTACTGCAAGAAGGACAATTGAATACAGATATTACAGAAAAATGCAAGGTAAAGTTCTTCATTGAGCCCCTGGGGATGTAGAGCGTAAAGATAAAAAATCCACTTGGCTTCACATTGGAGAAGACGCTCTTCTGCGTTGTGGCATCTACGGCTAGAAAAGACAGATCAATAGCACAAAAATTCAAGTCACCAACAGTGTGACTGGCTTCTTGAAAGGGTCATGCTATTGGCGATTTGGGGTCGTTTCTGCAAATGGCACTGCGATATTCGTTGATGCGTACACCCAGTTGTCTGTGTGATGCCAGTGTATTGTAAACCACAGGGGCATGTAAGATAAACGACGGTGTTAGACCCACAAGTGATGAATCTGCTGAGTTTGTATTCCTTATTAGTGATGAAGGACTTAAATGTGTATTTTCTGATCCCTGTACACGCTGCGCAGCGGCAACAAGGGAAGGATCCATGGGCATCATCATAATTACGTTCCTTAGGGGATTTGGATGTATCAAAGGTGTCAGCGTGTACCAAAATGTCTCTAAGGCTATGGGCCCGGGAATGAATTAATAGTGGAGGATTATAGAATAACTCTGAGCCCACAGTGTGCAGTAAATGTCAATGTTTGCTAATGATATTCTTAATATCAAGGCTGTGAGGCATGTACTACGTCATACAGCCGACCACCGAAAAATCTTTACCCTTACTTTTGTTGTTAATATTGCTTTGAAGTAAGTTGGCTCTATCACTAGCGTTGACCTTATTCAGAGCTGAGTCCAAACACTCTTTGGAGTAACCTCTGTTGAGGAAGTTGAAATACAGTTTGTTAGATTAAACAATAAAATCCTCATTACGGTGCAAATACACCTGATACGTAAGAACTGACTGTATGGCAAGCCTCACCTAGGCAAGGCAGGATGGTGGCTAGATGCAAGCAACACACTTTTGTTGTGAGTAGGTTTTACATAGAGAGTAGTGTGTAGCAGATTGTTATCAGAGACCACAGAAGTGTCTAGGAAATGGATATTGTTACAGTCACATTCTAAGTTAAAGATGATCAAGTTGACAAGACCATTCATGTAATGATGAAAAGAATCTAGTTGTATTCTGGTGCCAGGCCAGATAATGAAGATATCATCAATGTAATGTTTAAAAATAGAAATGTGATCAAAAAAGCGTTGTTAGAATGAATGTATTTATAATATTACATTTATTTAGATCTGTTTAACACTTTTTTGGTTGCTACATGATTCCATGTGTATCCAACCTTTTGACTAGCACTTTAAGTGCCTGGAGTTCGCTAAATGTCGTTGAAATGTTGATTGGAATCAGATTTCATGGTCTGATGACACTAAAATTGAGATTTTGACAAAAAAACAAAAGGTGGGTTAGGTGTTAAAGCCAAGGTCAAGCAGAAAATACACTAATCCCCTCTGTGCAGTATGATGGCAGATCATTGATGTTGTGGGGCTATTTTACTTAACCGAATGCCTAGGGAACTTTATTAGGATACATGGCAACATTGACTCATCAAGTACTATGAGATTTTAGGCCAAAACCTGCCTGCCTCTGTCAAGAGGCTTAAACTGGGTAGGGACCTTCTTTCAGGACAACGATTCAAAAGATACCTCCAAATCCACACACATTTTTTCACTGACGAATCAAGCTTTTGCAATGGCCAACAGAGTCCTCTGTGCTAAATCCCATTGCAAGCGTGAAGTTAGCTGACAAGGAGAGTCCAAAAACAAGGACAAAGGTTTCTGTATGGAGAAAAACCCTTCCTATGTGTTTTCAACTTTTCAAACTTTATAGTAGATTTTATTTATACTGGCAAAGGGAAAGTTCACAAAGTATTAAATGCAGGAGTGCCAATAATTGTCACTCAGTTATTAGTAATATTAGGGATTGGCAACATTGCAGCACATGAGACAAAACAGGTTACTTTTTACAAAGTTCCTTTAGAATTTCACTTAAAAATAAATCCTCAGGATTCTGACAAAAACTGTTGAATAAGAAATGTTCAAGAATTCATTATAAATGTGAAATAATATGTCTGTGTCATAATATAATCAAGGTACCGTATGGAATGCAACTGTGTCTAAGATGTCATCAGTTTGTAGTGTGCAAATTATTATTATAATTATTATTTTTATGATATTCTGGCTCCCCAACAAAACTGAATTCTGTTGCCTATCCCTAGCTGCCATTCACACTGTTGTGACCCAAACAAGCATGTCCTTTAACCCCTAGTAAGCTGTTTTACCCCCTTAGTCAGCACATGATTTCATCACATTCTGTTATGAATATCACTGTATGTGTTTATAGAAGAGATTTTTGTTTGTTTCACAGTATTTGACGGACAGTTCAGAATCTGACATTATAAGCCATTAATGCATTGAACTGCATGGGGCTTGGGAAATGTGATTTACAGTATTAGAGTGAGAAGATTTGGACAACTATTAATTGTCACAAAATAGTCTATATAAATCCCAAACATTCAAGCTAGAATTATAAATATTACAGAGTCTACTTTCTGTATCTTCATATAGGTCCCAAAACTGAAAATCGAATTGCTAATTAATCCATGGTGTGACCATCATACAAAAACAGGACAAATTATTGGCAAAAGTCAAGCAAAGCAAGTGTTTATAGGGAGAATACTTCTGCATAATCCCTGCACTCTGGGACTTCTATGTGGTTTTTTGGTTTACTGTAAGGTTGTAACCAAGGATACAGTATAAACAGTTGATCAAAAATGTCCCTATTTAACCTTTCAACCAGTCTGAATTTCTCTTTATTCTTTAGATTGTCCAAAATATTCAGCAGAGGTGCGGACTCGGGTCACATGACTTGGACTCGAGTCAGATTCGAGTCACAAATATGATGACTTTAGACTTGATTTGACAAAATTCAGAAAGACTTGCAACTTGACTTTGACTTTAACATCAATGACTCGTGACTACTTGGACTTGAGCCTTTTGACTCAAACTGACTTGATACCCTCCCCAAGCACAAAAATGAAAAAGGATGCTATTAAATAAAGTGTGCAGCACATCAACTCTGCATTTAATGGTTTACAGTTTTAATCCGACAGCAGCCAATCAAATTGTGCCAGCGGAGAAAAAGTTGTACGTTGGCAGGTGAATTCAGTTGGCAGTGCAGAGGAACGTTGGCAGGTGAATTCAGATGGAGTGCTTGGAAAGATGATGCCCCAAATGATAATTTTTGGATATAAAGTCTACGCTGTAGTCAACTAAAAACGGATTGCAACTTGCAAAACATGTGGAAAGAAAATTACAGGAGGCGCAACAAATTCCAACTTTGTTTGATATTTGAAGCTCCACAAAGAACAATAAGTGGTGGCTAATATAGTTGACAGCTTACAGTATACAGTCTACAGTATATCTGGAGAGAGAGCACTACAATATTTTGTTTTTGTTGTCATATTGATGTGTTGTTCTCATTTCTACCCATGTATTTCCATGGAAATATAAAGTTTATTTGGAAAGTAATAAATAATAAAGGTTCTATGCCCGCTTCGACAGGGACAACAAAGAGCCAGCCATTAAAGCTGAACTCCCCCCAAACACCCCCCCCAATCAGTATATCCACCGCAGATGTGTCATCTGCACTGAGCAGGGTGAATGCACGCAAGGCTGCTGGTCCTGATGGCGTCCCCGGGCGTGTACTCAGAGCATGTGCTAGTCAGCTGGCCGAGGTCTTCACTGACATTTTTAACCTGTCACTGGCCCAGGCAGTTGTCCAAACATGCTTCAAGACCGCAACCATTGTGCCAGTGCCGAAACAGTCGACTGTGTCTAGCCTGAATGACTTCCGACCTGTCGCACTCACTCCCACGATCATGAAGTGCTTCAAAAGACTAGTTCTGGCCCTGCCTCCCCCCAACACTGAATCCCTACCACTTTGCCTACCGGTCGAACAGGTCTACAGAGGATGTTATCTCCACTGCTTTACACTCTGCCCTGACCCACCTGGACAAAACCAACACCTATGTGAGAATGCTATTCTTAGACTTCAGCTCAGCATTCAACATGCTAGGCTGGTCAACAAACCTCATGACCTGGGGATCAGCCCCTCTCTCTGCAACTGGACTTTGGACTTCCTAACCAACAGACTCCAGTCTGTCAGGTTAGACAACTTCCTCCTCCACCCTGATCCTGAACACTGGTGTTCCACAAGGCTGTGTGCTGAGGCCCCTCCTGTACTTCCCCTACACTGCGTTCCTGTACACAGTTCCAACACCATTGTCAAGTGTAGACGACACCACACTGGTGGTCGTGACAATGACGAGTCAGCCAACAGGGAGGAAGTCAAGCACCTGGCGGCGTGGTGCGCTGACAACAACCAGACCAAGGAGCTCATTGTGGATTACAGGAAGTCTGAAGGCTGCAGTCACACCCCAGTTCTTATCGATGGCACTGAGGTGGCGCATGTGTCCAGCTTCAATTTCCTGGGTGTCCACATCTCCGAGGACCTCTCCTGGACCCTCAACACCTCAGCCCTGGTCAAAAAGGCGCAGCAGTGCCTGTACTTTTTGAAGAACCTGAAGAAAGCCCACCTGTCCTCCAAGATTCTTGTGAACTTTTACCGCTGCACAAGTGAGAGCATTCTGACAAACTTTGACACAGTATGGTTCAGCAGTTGCACCATAGCCAACCGGAAGGCCCTGCAACGGATGGTGAGAACCACCCAGCACATCACTGGTGCCCAGCTTCCAGCCATTGTAGACCTCCAGCACAAGCTGTGTCTGCGCAGGGCCTGCGGGATCATCAGGCACCCTTCACATCCATGCCACAAACTGTTCGCCCTCCTACCATCAGGCAGGCGGTACAGGTCTCTTTGTTCCCGCACCAGCAGGCTCAGGAACAGTTTCTTTCCATACTTGTAACATACACTCATACACACAACATACACACAATAAACTTTATTTATAAAGCCCTTTTTACATCAACAGTTTTCACAAAGTGCTTTTACAAAACACCCAGCCTGAAACCCCAAGCAGCAAGCAACAACACTGTTAAAGCACAGTGGCTAGGAAAAACTCCCTAAGAGGGGCCAAAATTAAGGAACAAACCTAGAGAGGAACCAGGCTCGGAGGGGTCACCAGTCCTCTTCTGGCTGTGCCGGGTGAACATTTTAAGAGTACAAGTTGTAATAATTAATAAATGCATTTGGGCTGTGTACAGAGTCTATAAAACCTAATTCAGGTCAGCAGCATGACCAAATGGACAAGGACAGGGACAACACTTGTACATTTTCTGACCTCCGCTATTTGCCTTAATCTATACATTCCACTTTTAATATACATATACTTAATACTTGTAAATACTTTTGTTGTACTGTACTTGTTCAATGACAATAAAGTTGAATTTAATCTAATCTAATAATCTAATATATATTTTTAAAAGCATTCTTGATTTGCATTAATTTAATGTACTAACTATTAATCATGTTAAAAATATGAAATGGTATAAAATTTGGTGAAGAGCACAAACATATGACTTGTTTAGTACTCGAAACTCAAAGTTCAGGACTTAAGACTTGACTTGGACTTGCCTGTCTTAACTGCTTAAGGACTTAAGACTTGAGACTTGGTCCCACCTCTGATATTCAGTATGGTGAAATAAATACAACAAACAGGTGGACCACACAGTGTTTGCCCCTCCAGAGTCCTCTCTTTTTTTTATCATAACAGTTAACAAAACATTTTTTTTTTATTTGACAAATATAAAAGATTATGTAAATATTTATTCTCTGGCTTATCTATTCCAAACTGGTCCCTGGTTCCCAAGACATTACAGCCCATCTGACTAATCTGACTATATCTACAATATCCCTAGAAACACTACTGTTTGAATTATAAACATCTGTCTGATGCAGTTCCCTAGGGGAGACAGCCAGCCCTTGTGTATTCCCACAGGCTACACTGATGAACTGCCAAAACATTATGACCACCAGCCAAATACACTCTAGGTCCTTCGCATGTCGCCAAAACCGAGGCATGGATTCTACACGGCCTCTGAAGGTGTCCTGTGGTATCTGGCACCAAGACATTAGCAGCAGATCCTTTAAGTCCTGTAGGTTATGAGTTGGAGCCGCCGTGGATCGGACATGTTGGTCCAGAACATCCCACAGATCTGGGGAATTTGGAGGCCAGGACAACATCTTGAACTCTTCATGTTCCTCAAACCATTCCCAAACAACATGTACAGTGCAGGACTCATTACCTGCTATAAGAGGTCACTGCTATCAGGGAATACCAATGCCATGAAGGGGTGTACCTGGTCTGCAATAATGTTTAGGTACATGGCACGTGTCATTCGTCCACATGAATGCCCAGACCCAGGGTTTCCCAGCAGGACATTGCCCAGAGCATCACACTGCCTCCGCTGGCTTGTTGTCTACTCACAATGCATCCTGGTGCCATCACTTCCCCAGGTAAACGTCAGATATGTCCATGGCTATCCAAGTGATGTAAAAGAAAACCAGACTCCTCGGCCCAGGCAAACTTCTTCCACTGCTCCAAGATCCAGTTCTGACACTCTGCCAATGTAGGCGCTTTTGATGGTGGACAGGCGTCTTCATGGGCACTCTCACCCATACGCAGCAGGGTGCGATGCAGTGTGTTATAGCACATTCCCTCCATAACCATCATAAAATTTTCCTCTGACTTGTGCCACAGTAGACTTTATGTCAGTTCAGACCAGATGGGATAGCCTTCGTTGTCCTCGCGCATCGATAAGCCTTGGGCACTTAACACCCTGTCACCGGTTGGTGGATTGTCCTTCCTCGGACCACTGTCGGTAGGTCTTCACCACTGCTGACCGGGAGCACCCCCTTGCCGTTTCAGAGATGCTCTGACCCAGTCGTCTGGCCATAACAATTTGGCCCTTGTCAAAGTCACTCAGGTCTTTACTGCTGCCCATTTCTCCTGCATCTAACATGACTATGAGATAGTTTGCTTAGCATCTAATATACCCAGACCTTGACATGCGCCCTTGTTAGGAGATGATCAACGTTATTTGCTTCACCTGTGAGTGATCAAAATGTTTTTTTAGCAATAGATGAACTAGCCGCTAGCTCTTTATTTCAGAGTTGTATATGAAAAAATGGTTGAGTTTGCAATTACTACTATAACATATAGAGGCAAGCTGGAGTGTAATCGGAGCGTGGAGGGAAAATGTGAAAATGTTTATTGTTCCTTGAAAAATATATGCCCACATGGAATTTGATGGCAGCAACACGTTTCAAAAAAGCTGGGACAGGGCCACCAAAAGACTAGAAAAATGTGTCTAATACAAAAAAAGAACGTGGTGGAACAATCTCACAACTAATTAGGTTAAATGGAAACAGGTCAGTAACATGACTGGGTATCAAAACGGGCATGTAAAGTTTTCAGTTTCACCATTTCATATGTTGTCTTTGTACTACTATCTATTCAATATAGGGATTAAATGATTAGCACATCATTGCATTTTGTTTTTATTTACATTTTAAGCAGCATCCCAACTTTTTTGGAAACGGGGTTGTAATAAAAAATATCCCAGGACCTAAAATTTGTCTACAGGGGGACATTTAGGTATTCCAAATGCTTTGATGGTTATTGAATTATACCAAATTAATTTGACCACTTACCCTAAACTGTTTAAATAGCACAAAACATTAATTCTCATTCTTCTCCGCTCTGCCACCATTCATTTTCCAGTCAAATTCTCAGTCTCAAACAACACCAATGGCCACCCTGTCTCCAGTCACCCGTTTTGTTGTTGCAGCTGTTTTTAATTAACTATTTTTTTCCTTGATCTATAACCGTCGATTACATGGTGTTATGGTGTTACAGTGTGAGCCTGCCTGAGATAAGAGGACCAAAAACAACAAATAGCAACCAATTCACCTTCAATCACCTTGATGACTGCCAGTGCTATATTGAATGCATTTTAAGGAGATGCTTTCCAAAACCAAGTTTTTAATTTACATACATGCATGCATGCATGTATGCCTTCACACACACACACACACACACACACACAACCACACAACCACACACACAGACAATGGGCACTAAAGTTGTCGACAATGGGCCATAACAATGGGCCATAACAAAAGTTCTTTCAGAGATGGGCCATAACTGTGCTTACCAACCCTTATATCAATTTCTAAAACCCTTATATTATATCTTACCCTTAATTGTTCCATTCATGTCAAACTAGTGGCACAGAATCTAAATAAAAATAAAAAGTGTGGTAAACCATGTAATTATGGTGTAATAACAGTCTAAACTGCTGGATTATTGAGAGGTATTATATGATTATTTGTGTAATATCATGCATTTTAGCTTTCACAATATCGCGAAAAGGTGCTCTGTATAAGATGAGTTAATATAAATTGAACTATTATCTGATAGACATGAATGACTTACTACAACCGTAGATAGATGCTCTTGATAAGAATCTAGCTAGATAATTTTTTTTTTTTTACCAAGGGCCCTATTCTATACAGTATGAAAAGAATAGGGTGCCATTTGATTTACTGTCCTTATGTTTCTATTGGGGCTGTGCTGACATTATCTGCCAAAAGAAAGTGGAGCCACAAACACCTTTCAACATTATCATATCCTCACACAATTACAGCACACAATTATCCTCACACATATCCTCACACAATTATCATATCCTCACACAATTAACTACTAACTACAACCCCCAAAATGCTTTTCAGCCACAGAAATGACAATTCATGATAAAAACTGAGCCAAATCAACTGTGTAACTTGGTTTGGGTCTGAATAACAGTACGAAAATGCAGCAATGGTTTGCAGCAAGCAGTCAAACAAACTAGCCAAATGCTTAAAAACTTCCCTTGGAGTCTGTCAACCCTATTAGACTAATGAGGGGATCAAAATGATGAAATGAATGCTTGTTTCAACCTTGTAATCACATGAGGGGAAAACACTTGTTAAGTCTATGTGTGAACCAGGGGGAAATCCGCATACATACAGCATTCATTAGAGCCCCCATCGTTCAGAGCAGGAAAACTTGTTCATCTTATTAAAATGACAAAAAGTGCTAAATATGTACAGTTAATACCGTTTTAGTCACTGCTTTATGAGGACACCTGAGTTTTACATGCAACGTCACAGAAAAATAATGCTGAAATCCTGGGTCTGCATTCATTGAGCCAGGCCATTTTTCCATCTCCCCAAATAACAAGAAGAGAGACGCCTTTTCTTCCTCTATCATAAATCTATCACTGAATCTGTTAAGCGTTTCTAAAACAAGCTTGCTCATTTGTTTTTTATTTTACAGTATTAGGCAAACTTTGGCGAGAAGAAATTTGAGAGTAAATGATTTAATGGATTCTGGCCCAGACAGGTTTTATTGCGATAGTGGAATAAGTGTGTTAACATTTCCAGATCTTAAATTCTTCACACACAGGGCCTCAGAGGATATTACCAGAGAAAGATTAATAACTTACTTGGAATTAATGAATTCCATTAGGTTTTTTGGAGATTGACCAATTCTGGGCCATCAAGTTTCATCTCACTCTCTTTGAATGCAAGCAGAGACAAATAGGAGTGAAACAAATTATTATATTTTCTAAAACATTGGCAATTGAGACATTCAACTGTTTGTTGGGTAGTAAAAAAAACGTATGCAAACTAGGTAAAAATGTGTCTTATGGTGAAGCATGTGAATAAAAAGCGCTCTGTAAATTGGGATTCCCAGTCTATTTGGTTTTGAGCATTGTGTGTATGAGCAATGGTTAATTACTGTGATCATAAAGTTGAAATGATGTTCTGAGTTTCCAAAAAATTGGACGTTCTGAGTTCCATGGGAGCAACAGCTGTGAAACAGCTGCAGGGCCACATTGTGCTCTTAACCTTTCTAACCATAACTTCACAGTCACATAGACACCCAGATCATCCCCGAAAGGTCTGTCCGCCCTGCCTGCCGAACCACGAGAGAACGCTGAGTCATGATGAGGCTTCGGGGTATGCGGCAGTGAAAAAACAAGACAGAGTTGGGATGAAGAGAAAAAGATGAAAAAAAGAAACGAGGCGAACACAGCTTGAACTTCGGAGTACTTCTATCTCCTGTTATCATACTGACTTTCCGAGCTGTCTCCAGCTATCCAGAGCAACAGAAGATGCATGCAGTGTTAGCAGTGGACTGGGCAAGGCCTTCTGCACACACTTCCTCCAAATCCAGGTAATATTCTAAAACACTTAATGGACAAGGTCTCACTTCAAATCTGACACTTTGGACCCAACGCAACTGAAAGAAGGGAGTCCATATATTTTTCAAGTGTTCTCTGCAGGTATTTAACCAACTGCCTTGTTTATAGAGCCCCATTGGTAACTAAGCCACAAAGGAGCATGGTACAGCATCTTTAGGCCCAGTCATCTTCATAGGGATGCACATATAAGACAGTTCTTGGCCGATACTGATGAGCTATATTCATATAACACAATTGGCCGATGTCGACACAGACATTTTGTCATTACAGTATTTGTGTATCCTGGAATAAATTAAATTCAATTATAAAAAAGATATATTTCTATATATTTCAACAACAAAAAAACTCACAAAAATAAGTTTTATAATGAATGAAAAAAGTATCAATTATATATTAATAAATGTAGATTATTTTCTGTAATTGTATATAAGTTATTCTAAATATTACTAGAGGATATTGGACGCCATTTCAGACGAAAGTTGTTCTGAAGTAAATCGCAAAAATGTACAATGAGAAGGTTTAGTGCATTTTTGTGTGTTTTAGGGACACACATTTGGTTGAAACTGGACTAATTTAGTTGATGCAATACAATGCTAGGGTACCGGTATGTTTAGTACGGCCCCTAGGTATGATAATAAACCTGTGTAGCTTTGAAGGATGATACGTTTTGCTAGGGAGTTATGGTGGGATGGTGGATGGGTGTAAATTCAACCTACTCAAACCCCAATGCTTGCAAATCAGTGAGAGACATAAAATTTGTTTTCTAACCTTACCTCTAACCTTAATCCTAATCTTAATCACACAGGAGTAGTTCTAATACTTAACCCTCGTTCACTTTACCCCTAAGCTACATTTTCTTGTCTAACCTTACTGGAATATTACAAGGCGCAGAGCTTTGTTGTCTATAACCTTCACATGAGTATTACGAAGCTCAGTGCTTCCCTCCGAGTGCATCTGAATTTTGGCATCAATGTCACCCACATGAATTTGTGCATTTATGCAAATTAAACTGGGCCGACAAATTAAACTGGGCCGATATATCGGTGCATCCCTAATCACCACGGCCTCTTCTTCAGAAACAGAAAACCATTGATCTTCGACATGTGGGCTCATCCCCAGATTAGACAAGCAAAACAAAATCTCTCCTTTCTATAGAATGGAAAGGTAAGGGAATGCAGAGGCCTGTATTTCTTTTAGCTTTTCTTTCATAAAAAGGGTTAGCTGTGATTGCTACCATCAAAGTGACAGCATCTTTTATGAGCTGCTGGATTTGAACCCCGCCCTGGTTTGAATAGCCGGGTACTGATAGCACTGCCCATTGTTGGGCTCCAGGGGAAGCAGCCGATCCTATTGAGAGGGCGGGGTTTGGCGCAGTATGTCGGGTGAATAGGCAGCTAGTGTGTCCATGCCCCCCAGTGCCCTCGGAGGTGTGGGAAAGCGGGTGCGCAAAGCACCTGCAGCGTCTTCACACAGGATCGCGTGCCAGCGTTGGACGCCCTCACTGCCCCGACATGACAGTCAAAGTGACTGGGGGTGTCACAGAAACACTCCGGTGTTCAGTCTAATGCCTGTGTGCTTCGTGCCAGGGTTTCAAAATGGAGCCAATTCCCACTTACGTGGCGGTTGAGGATCCAGACTGGTACACACAGAGTGCATGTGTAGAGTACACATAATTATGATATGGATATGTGAGGCGTTATAAAGACAAAACACACATGCATACACCGACAATTGGTAAAATGCAAGGATAATGTACACATAGAGTAAACATTTACTTGCATTCAAGCTACGGTATGCATTTCCCTGATGTCACGTTGATGATTATACTACAGTCCCCATTAGTATCTGAAAAACAATAGATACTCTTCCTTTGGTCAACACAAAACATGACATTCAACAATAATTGATGATAACAGCAAAGGTAACTACATAGGATGCTAGTAAATATAGCACAGCACTGGATTATAACCCTTAGCATTTATTGCAATGTCACGTGATGTTTGTGTTGCAACGCTGTCATTCCAGGAATTCCTGCAAATAACAGGACCCTATGAAACAGAGATGAACACGGGAAAACACTGAAACATTCCAGGGACAAGTTTTAACAAATAATTCTGGTACATTAGATAAACATGGAGCGAAGCATCACAGAGCACTTTTGCTGTCTATTTTACATTAGCTGATATACAATTGGAAACCAAAAGTCTCCAACGTTAACTACCGCAACACCACAGGGTATATTCGTATTGTCCATCTGTCAGTCTAATATCAAGCTTCTGAATACAAAATGAGTCACAGCCATGAGGTAAAAGCAGGGTGAAACTACCTTCTAAAATGATTAAGTTATTGAAAGATCCTTTAGGGATTCTTCATCTCGAAATGGTGGGTAAACACCTTCCCTGAAGTTTTTTAAGGAAACATTTAAATGGAATCACTTTCATACCACAGTTGAAATTCGTACTTTGAAAGCAAGGGTTTTTTATTACATGGGGCACAAATCAACACAAACATAACACCTTTATAGCCAGTGGCCAAAAATTGCAGAATGCATCTTTACCTTAGTCTATTATCTCTATAGGCTTAAATATTTGCCATGTTAGTTTTACAATGTACATATAATGTTATATTGTGGTGCATTCGCAAAGTCAGGAAATACTCATTGTTGTTTTGAGATTAAGCTGCTTGACCAGTGATTTTCCTTCGAGACATTTGACCGAACCCATTCTACAGCCCTGAGAGCCTGGTGTCTGGAGTCCAGAAATAGTCTTACCCCACAATATGTACATTGTTCCAGCAAGTGTATATTACTGTAAACTGGTCACTTCTGTGGCTGCAGGGGGCCCACTCACTGTAGAGTGGCCAAAGACTTCAGCAGGACAGCTTCCTAGTCACTTGTAGAGCACTTAATTGGTTATGGAAGGGCAATCTTTTGCCCTCATGAAAAGAGAACAACCCTGCAACAAAAGTGCAAATCTTATGATGGTGGATTATGTTGTCATTATAATGTGGACAGGCAGATCTTACTGTCAGGCAGAATAAGGTGCACACTATGCTAGTAGATGTTGTTGCTCTGAAGCCTTTTTGTTAAGTGGCAAGTCACTAAGTGGTTGAATTAATATGGTTACAACCAGTTAGAAACCAGAGCAATATCACATCAACCAGCTTTGCTTGATGTGAACTTTGTGATGTTTGATCAATGGAATTGGTGGAGTTTTTAAGACTGAGGTGTGGCCTGAAAACACCAGGATTATAACCATGCAGAATTATCTATAAGAAGCAGCAGACAGCACCTTCATGAATTAAATGTTATCTTTGTGAAAACGCAGTCACATAAAGCCTTGGCATGAGCACATGTAGTGACATATGCCCGTTAAAAGAAATGCATTTTTGAGATGAAACCGCAAGATAGCCGTAGGGGCATTTTAGGACATTATGTTGCTAACACATGTCGAAGCTGGGAGGCAACTATCGGTGTGTGGTGAGGGGATGGGAGGGGGGTTGGAGAGGGATTATGGAAACCATCTGTTGACCAAAGCTTTTGAGAAGAACACTAATATGGATTTAGGATATTATTCTGTCCACAGGTGGGACTGGTGTAAAGGCTCCTTGAGTTTCTCAGAGGGTCAGTTAAGGATACGGAAGGGGAGAGGAAAACAAGAATTAACAGCGGTGCTTAATTATTGAATTTTTCTTAATCCTTTTCCTCCATTCATAACCAAGAGGAAGTATGAAGCTGAATGCCAATCTCTGAAACACAGTAAAGTAAAACCTTCAGACGTACAGAGACTCGGCCCTAGGGAGATTGCCCATATAAATAAAATATGTTAGTCCACTGCAAAATTTATTTACATAATTATTCACATTACATACCATTTGACCTTCCACTCCCCAAAACAATATACATGGTTATGGCAAGGTTTATTCGGCTTCTGTATATTTGCGGACTTAAGCCAAGTATCAGTATTTACACTTTGTAACACCTGCTGATGTAAAAAGGGCTTGAATTTTGATATCCACTGAAACCCAACCGCAGAAGAACTATTTGAAATTGAGTTTGGCCCTTGCCAGTAGATCTATTGGAAGTAGAGAGAGTTTGCACGTCTTAAATCCATTGGCTGGGTTTATTCCAGGGGCAGACGTCTTGTCCTGGCTTAGAGGACAATTCTCCTTTTGCGTATTTGTTTGTTTATCAGGCTTGTAAGGCTGTGGAGCTTTAAGCTGTACATTGCTTTCACTGCGTCTCAATGGGACTTAGAGCCGAGCAGAACAGGACATATAGGGTTAACTACAGTAATATAACAGGCTGGTTGGCAGACCCACACAAGACACATCAAATCTATCAGCACATCCTGTATAGTAGACTTCTAACATACACTGTATGAGATGACCAAAGGTGTAGTAGTCTTGAAAAGAGATTAATACCTTTCGTACTGTAATGCGAAAACAACACTGTCTCTTAACCAAAAAATCACTCTTGAACGACAAGCAGGTACCTATGACTATTGGGTTGTAATAAAACACTATACATTTACATACAGCAAAGCACAGCCTGAGTTCTGGCCCAAATTAGGTGGATGTCAATGGATGACGGGGAATCTCCTGAAACTGTAGCTCTTTTCCGGCTCGGCTCCCAGTAAATTAAACTCTCCCTCTAATCCTGCACTGAATACCCAGGCTCCCTGGGACTAGACCCTGCTTCCCAATTAAAGCTAACGAGGTAGCGATCTGATATTCCAGGAAAGGCCCATGTTGAGAAACAGATTGCAAATTGGTAGTTAACTTGTCAGATTGGGTGGAAACATGCCATGAGATTGGGATTGAGGTAGAGATTGATGTTGGGATTGAGGCTGGGATACTGCATGAGAGGGGAGGCTGTACATATGTGGGGTCTGTTTTGGACCGTTGTCTCCCTTTTGGTTACAAAACTGGATGGGGGAGGGGGGGAGGGGGGGCTTTCATTCACCCCAATCTGTTAACAATGATACTTAGCTAGACCTTAAGGTCAAGTAGGCACACTCTGAGTGAGTCACATGAGCAGAAAAAAATGTATCAATGAAAACTGTTTGCTCGGTCTGTTGGCTGTTGCCCTTTCAGTGACAAGCGTTAAAGGGTTATGCTTGTTTGCTGGTTTGTAGGTTTCGTCGCCCTTTCGTGTATTCAGCATAGGCCCTCCTGCCCCCTCACACTTGTAATTTAAAAGCGTCAGGGATGAATTGATTAATTAGGACAAGGCAATCAAATAGTTCCCCCTACACCCACCCAGTAACCCCCCACTCAAAACAGTACCCTCCACATCGGCCACATTCAGAGCAGGGGAGGAGGATCTTAGCCTTAGATTATTGCTACAACATTAAGCCATTAAAATCGTATCTCTGACAAATTATTTGAAGGGGTCTTAGAATGCATTAATGCTCAATAAAAAGGGTCTAAGCCCTGATTAGTGGGCTTTAGCCTCTGTCCGTTAGACATTAGAGAAGAATCCAGTTAGAGGTTTTAAATTCAGTTCATGTACACACACACACACACACACACACACACACGCGCGCGCGCGTGCAAGCCCCTCGAGCCACCACACACTTAAGGGGTTATGCGGTTTGGCAGATTATTTGTGTTCCCTCCTGATGCTGTCGGATATCCTGCTGCTTTCCTTTAACTACAGCTCTCTGTCTCTCTCACACACATAGACAGTTAATGCTAACTACAGTAGACAGGTCAACTTTTCCTCAAGACATGTTTCCATAAAGACAAGATTATATTCGATAGAGGGCAAATTGGCCAATTTAAAGATCATACATTGAAAACCTCTGTTGTTAGTCTACATTAAAAGACATCAAAGTTGGATATGAATGAGTTACCAGAAGGGGGTACATTTGATTGATGCACATGATAATCAGAAACACATGTAAAGCTATAACTACACAGTATTACCACAAACCAACTCCTTCCAGTCTACCACAATGGAATCAGATAAGGAAATAAAATCAGTACTATAGTAATATCTCTGAGAAGTACCTTGATTGTTTGATTATTTGCAGATAGGCTACATACACTGAACAAAATTATAAACGCAACACTTTTGTTTTTGCCCTCATTTATCATGAGCTGAACTCAAAGATCTAAGACTTTATCTATGTACACAAAAGGCCTATTTCTCTCAAATATTGTTCACAAATCTGTCTAAATCTGTGTTAGTGAGCACTTCTCCTTTGCCGAGATAATCCATCCACCTCACAGGTGTGGCACGTCAAGATGCTGATCAGACAGCATGAGTATTGCACAGGTGTGCCTTAGGCTGGCCACAATAAAAGGCCACTCGAAAATGTTCCGACAGGCAGCACAATTCTGATATTTTATTCACCATTTTTTTTATCAATCACATCCTATTTTTTCCCAGATCTAATCTGAAAAGACCAACATCAGAGTTGGGCTTTTGGTCTGTGTGGTCTGAGGTCCAGCGGTACTGGATTAAAAATATATCAAATTAATACATAAAAGAATTGGGCTGCCTGTGTCAACACCACCAAGGTCACTCAGCGTAGAATTCCTCAGATTCCAGATATGTGTCATTACTATCATCATTGTGCTCTACACTGTAACATGTTACACTGGAACAAGTACAACAGGACAAGACAAAGACAGTTTACATCACAGTTTGAATCATGTGATATAAAGAAAGGACTTTTGGTGCTGTAGCCTATTCCTGACAGAAAAATGTGCAATATAATGGCACATATTGTTGAGAACGCTTATTTGACTTTGCAGCTTATTTCTAAAGACGCATGCATGAGAGAGGCACACACACCACACACTCACCACAGTAATGAGAGATATTGCACCTTTGTCATGACCAGATGTGATTGTATTAGGTTACCTCTCTGGACTGCGGTGGAGGAGAGGATGACCTTTCAAAAGTCGCTGGCTGCATGAGTTTCATAAAAGTTATATGAGCAGTGGCATGAAACTGGATATGGACTGAAATGTAGGCACTGAGCATTCCGATTACCTGGCTCAAACAATAGTTGTGTCCCATATGTTACCCTCTTCTTAGTAAGGTGTAATATCTGGCAAGATTTACGATGGGTCATTATCAGCTCAGCAGAACTATGCTGTTGAATAGTATGTGGTTAATATTTGCATTAAATAGATAGTAATAGGTCGTGAGCCTATTGTAAAAGCAGTGATTATCTCTGCTTACACAATGGATTTTCTATTGAAATGCACTCGTGAGCAAAAGAACACTTGATAACTCAATGCATCATTCAGCTGTTGGCTCTTGCTGTGTGACAGGTGAAATTTCATTCAAACTCTGTATGCAACCCTGCTGCTCCAACTTACCCAGCACTTGAGTGGAGAATGGATGGTGCCACTTTATTGAAAATGAAGTTAGATCTGCTCCTGAGAATCAATTGAAATACATGTTTCAGCGATGGTTTGACGTTCCCTTTTCTTGTGCATTCCAGAATGAAATGAAAGAGAAAAGAGAAAGAACATTGTGGTGAGGTGACAATATGCAGCTAAATAGGCTGGCATTACCTTAATTATGAATTACAACACTATTTCCAAAAAGGTTGGGACACAGTGTAAAATGCAAAGAAAAATGGAATGCGATGATTTGCAAAGCATTTAAAACATATATTCAATGGAAAATAGTACCAAGACAACATACCAAATGTTGAAAATGAGAAATGTTATTGTCTCTTGGAAAATACATGCTCACTTTGAATTTGATGCCAGCAACACATTTCAAAAAAGTTGGGACAGTCAGCAAAAAACTGGATAGTCTTAGGTAATGCTAAAAAACTAAACCTGGTGGAATATCACAACTAATTAGGTCAATTGGCAACAGGTCAGTAATATGATTCGGTATTAAAAGATCATTCCAGAGAAAATGGGCCTGTCAGAAGTGAGGATGGGGAAGGATTCACCACTCTGTGAAAGACTGCATGGGCAAATAGTGCCACAGTTCACAACTTAAAATTGCAAAGAGTTTGGGGATCTCATCATCTACGTTATAGAATATCATTAAAAGATTCAGAGAATCTGGAGTAATCTCCGTACACAAGGGACAAGGGCAAAAACCAATATTGGTTGGCCATGATCTTCGGGCCCTCAGGCAGCATTGCATTAAAAACATACAAGATTCTGTAATGGACATCACTGCATGGGCTCAGGAACACTTCTGAAAACCATTGTCTGGGAACACAGTATGTCACAGCATCCACAAATGCAAGTTAAAACTCTACCATGCGAAGAAGAAACCATATATGAAAAAGGTCCAGAATCGCCGCCATTTTCTCTGGGTCCAAGGTCATTTAAGATGGACTGAGGCGAAGTGCAAAACTGTCCTGTGGTCAAAATTTGAAATTGGTTTTGGGAATCATGGACACCACATCCTACAGACTTAAAGGGGAGAGGAACCATCCAGCTTGTTATCAGCGCAGAGTTCACAAGCCAGCATCCATGATGGTATGGGGGTGCATCAGTGCACATGGCATGGGTGAATTGCACTTCTGTGAAGGCACTATTAATGCTAAACAATATATACAGGTTTTGGAGCAACATTTGCTGCCATCCAGACAACGTCTTTTTCAGGGAAGGCCTTGTTTATTTCCGCAACACATTCTGCACATATTACAACAGCATGGCTCTGAAGTAAAAGAGTCTGGGTCCTAAACTGGCCTGCCCGCAGTACAGACCTGTCACCCACTGAAAACATTTGGTGCATTATGAAATGAAAAATATGACAAAGGAGACCCCGAACTGTTGAGCAGCTGAAATCATGTATCAAGCAAAAATGGTAATATATTTCACTTTCAAAACTACAGCAATTGATCTCCTGAGCTCCCAAACACTTACAGAGTATTGTTAAAAGAGGTGATGCAACACAGTGGTAAACATGCCCCGGTCCCAACTTTTTTTAAACGTTTTGCTGGCATCAAATTTAAAATGGCATGTATTTTTTTTAAAACAATAACATTTCTAATTTTCAGCATTTGATATGTTGTATTAGTACTATTTTCAATTAAATATATAAAAAATGATCTGCACATCAATGCATTCTGTTGCATTTGTATTTTGCGCAGTGTCTCAACTTTTTTGGAAATGGGGTTGTACAAAAAAATAAATACATTTTGCAGTAGATAAAAGCAGATTAATTATTATATGGTTTTGGGGAAAAAAGATCCAGATGACAAAGACCATGATTCCCAATCGGTTATGCATTCTTACCATTTGCAGTTAACCCAATCACTCTAATTATTAAAAGTAAAAATATTGTTTTCAGTAACTAGAGACCATCAGCACACTCAGGAGCAGGCTATTTGCAACCTAGGGTGTTTGTGAGTTGGGTACTATCAATGCTTCACTGCCATGAAACAAAAAAATATAAGGAGATTCACATTACTGAATGGTTGCATGGAATTTGACTGTGGTAATGACGCATGACTGCCAGTTTGATGATAATATGCTCACCGCAACAGCCCGAGATAATGCTTGGCCTTTACTTTGGATGGTTAGTTAGTATTCTACTAATGTCCCTTCGGTGGTGTGGGGGTTGTGTTTTGGAAAGATGGTGGGGCTATTTACTGCATGGTTAGCCCTGTCTGAGGGTGTCTTTGCACAGGGCCCCACTTTAAAGCCTGGCTCCTAAAGGTTTCTTCCTAGATTCCTGCCTTTCAGGGTAGGATTTGTACCCTCTGTGGTTCATCAATATTGCTTGCGCTTCTGGCTTGCTGTTATAAGGACTTTATTAAATGATTGTCATCATGGTTGTTACGACACCAACAAAGGAGTTATATGACTAGTCAAAGACATTTGAGACCAAGTAATTCCAACAGTTTCAAATCAAACTCACTTAACTAAGCACAGTTAATCTCTCTATGTATAGTGGTCATTCTCTTTTTCTGTCACTCTATTAATCCTTCTTCCAGCTACCTTACTGCTTTTATATCGGATTTGAAAAGAATATGTAAATGTTGTTAAGCATGGTGTAAATTTTAAGGCACCTAAAATTAAGTTTTTGTGACATCTTTACCTTGTTGCAACCAATACATTAATTGAACAGAGCAGTCTACGTATCACTTTTTTGATCGCAGTTTTTCACAAGGGCAGTGCTGGATTCCTGGAAATATTATATCAACCATGACTGGTTGAGAAAAAAGCACAGTACAGCAGTGAAAACACAGCAGTGTTTTTACAGTGCAGTAGCAACTACTGTACATGTGGATTGGCGAACCAAATGCCATACATTTTTTCAGCATTTCACAAAAGCATCAACAGTCACGTAACTGTACAACTGGGTCAGGCTTTAAGACAGACATAATTACATAGTTGGTGTGATTTAAAGCTTGTAATAAGTGTTGCCTTTTGGCAGTGTTCCCCTCTGCTAAAGCACTTTAAGAACAGTGTATTATAGTCTGTAGGCTACATTACCTGTAAGGTCAATGTAGACTGCAGACTAACAATTCATTTCTGGAGTTGAGAACCGCACATTTTGAGAAAAAAATAATGTACTGGTGAGCTCAGCAACACAAAAAGGCCTGGACGTCCACAGAAGACAGTGGTGAATGATCGTAGGATCCTTTCCATGGTAAATAAATACCCCTTCACAACATCCAGCCAAGTGAAGAACACTCTCCAGGAGGTAGACATATCATTATCCAAATCTACCATAAAGAGAAGACATCATGACAGCAAATACAGAGGGTTCACCACAAGGTGCAAACCATTCATAAGCCTCAAGAATAGAAAGGCCAGATTAGACTTTGCCAAAAAACATCTAAAAAAGCCAGCCCAGTTCTGGAACAGAATTCTCTGGGCAGATAAAACTAAGATCAACCTGTACCAGAAGGATGGGAAGAAAATAGTAAGGAGTAGGCTTGGTACGGCTCATGATCCGAAGCATATCACATCATCTGTAAAACACAGTGGAGGCTGTGTGATGGCATGCCCATGCATGGCTTCCAATGGCACTGGGTCATTAGTGTTAATTGATGATGTGACAGAAGCAGCCGGATTAATTCTGAAGTGTATCAGGATATATTGCAGCTCAGTTTTAGCCAAATTCAGTGAAGTTGATTGGACAGCGCTTCACTTTACAGATGGATAATGAACCAAAACATACTGCGAAAGCAACCCAAGAGTTTTTTAAGGCAAAGAAGTAGAATATTCTGTAATGGCCGAGTCAATCACCTGATCTCAACCCGATCGAGCATGCATTTCACTTGATGAAGACAAAACTTAAGGCAGAAAGACCCACGAATAAACAACAACTGAAGACAGCTGCAGTAAAGGCCTGTCAAAGCATCACAAAGGAGGAAACCCAGGGTTTGGTGATGTCCATGTTTTTCAGACTTCAAGCAGTCATTGCCTGCAAAGCATTCTCGACAACGTATTAAAAATAAACATTTTATTCATGATTGTGTTAATTTGTCCAATTACGTTTGAGCCCCTGAAATAAGGGGACTGTGTATGAAAATGGTTGCAATTCCTAAACAAATATGATATTTTTTGTGGAACCCCTTGAATTAAAGATGAAAGTCTGCACAAAAGATTTGAAATGAAACAACCGAAACACTTCAATTGCATCTTGGTTGTTTCATTTTAAGTCCATTGTAGTGGCGTACAGAGCCAAAATTATTAAAATTGTGTCAGTGTCCAAATATTTCCGGACCTAAATGTATGTATGTAAGTACTCAGATCATTTGCCATTACACTTCCAGTTGAGTTCATATTAATCCTACTGTCAAAAAGAGACTGCACTATGTAGGCCAACATGGGAGATCAGGAAGAAGCATCTGCTCTCAAAAAAATATATGATACTGATATTTGCGAGACAACACCGAGGTAAAAATCCAAACTATTTACTCTGAACAGATGAATTATTTGGGTGCAATGCCAGGCGCCATGTTTAGCAAATAATGAAACTGTCTTCTAACAGAAGAACCTCATAAAGCATGGAGATGGTGGCTTTATGATTTGCTTGCATGCTCCAGGGTCTGGCCAATTTACTTAATTCTACATTGTACCATAGAGTTCTTGAGAAATATGCGGTCATCTATTAAAAGGCTAAAGCTATACCAAACATGGATTTTGCAAGAGGGCAATGATTCACAACACACAAGCAAATCACAATGGCTAAAAATAATAAATGGAGGGTTACGGAATGGCAGAGTCAATGCGCAGATCTCAGTCCTACCAAAATGCTTTGGGGGGACTTGAAGCGGGCCATGCATGCAAGAATTTCAAAAACTTTGAATGTTTCTTCAAGTGCCCATCAAGCACTATGATGAAACACCATAAACTGCAGTCCAAAAAATGCTAACTGACACATCTCAAGATGTCAACTGTCCAGAGGAGACTTTGTGAATCAGGCCTTTCTGGTCAAATTGCTGCAAAGAAACCACTACTGAAGGACACCAATAAGAAGAGACTTGCTTGGGACAAGAAACACAAGAAATGGACATAAGCTTTGCAGGTGACACTATCTGTGATTTGTTGAGAATTCAAGGCACACTTAACCAGCATGGCTACCACAGTATATGTATGGATATACAGCTCTAGAAAAAATCAAGAGACCACTGCACCTTTTTCTTTCCTTTCCAAATAAGTTGAAAAGGAAAGTTTTGAGTGAGGAACAGAAGCGTTCAACTTGCAGTGGTCTCTTAATTTTAACCCTTCTGTTCCTCACTCAAAACCTTCCGTTTCGACTTTTTTGGAACGGAAAGAAAAAGGTGCAGTGGTCTCTTCATTTTTTCCGGAGCTGTATATAAATGTATATATACAGTGGGTAGAGAAAGTCACCTCCCCCTTTGAAAATTGCCACTTTTTGTTGTCTTACACACTGAAATGAAAACACAATCAGAATTTTTACAGCTTTAATTACACACCGTATCCCACAATATCCAAGTGAAAATACAATTTAAAAAAATTAAACAGTAAAAATACCCTATTTACACTGAACAAAATTATAAACGCAACACTTTTGTTTTTCCCCATTCATCATGAGCTGAACTCATAGATCTAAGACTTTCTCTATGTACACAAAAGGCCTATTTCTCTCAAATATTGTTTACAAATCTGTCTAAATCTGTGTTAGTGAGCACTTCTCCTTTGCCGAGATAATCCATCCACCTCACAGGTGTGGCACATCAAGTTGCTGATCAGACAGCATGAGTATTGCACAGGTGTGCCTTAGGCTGGCCACACGCTGTCGTATACGCCGATCCAGAGCATCCCAAACATGCTCAATGGGTGACATGTCCGGTGAGTATGCTGGCCATGCAAGAACTGGGATGTTTTCAGTTTCCAGGAATTGTGTACAGATCCTTGCATCTTGTTGTACTTTACTTGTACTGTTCAATGACAATAAAGTTGAATCTAATTGAATCTAAAAAAAAGCTGTGGTCAGATGAGACCAAACTTGACAAACTTGAACAAGGCCTGAACGCAAAAAGATGTCTGGCGAAAATGCATCTTTAACACCCAAAGATCACTGTGATGGCAGCATCCTGTTGTGGGGGTGTTTCTCCTCAGCAGGGCCTGTAGCACTTGTCACTATAGATGCCCCAACCTAAATCACAGCGAGAATCTGCAGAATTACAGTTGTGCATAAAAGCATGCATACCCTTGGAGAATTGGCATATGTACCATTTGTAAAGAAAACATGAGTGAGCAGGCAAAACACATGTCTTATATTTCTTATGGGATTCACATTCAACTGTAGGTCATAACAGAATGACACAATCATAAAACAAAACATGTCAACAAAGAAAAAAATGAACTGACCCCTGTTCAAAAGTCTGCATACCCTTAGTTCTAAATACTGTGTATTGCCACCTTTAGCATCAATGACAGCGTGCAGTCTTTTGTAAAAGTTGTCTATGAGACCCCGAATTCTTGCAGGTGGTATAGCTGCCTATTCATCTTGGCAAAATGCCTCCTGGTCTTTGGTCATCTTGCATGAACCGCATGTTTGAGATCTCTCCTGAGTTGCTTGATGATATTAAGGTCAGGAGACTGTGATGGCCACTCCAGAACCTTCACCTTTTTCTGCTGTAACCACTGGAGTGTCAACTTGGCCTTGTGCTTAGGGTCATTGTCGTGCTGGAAAGTCCAAGAGCGTCCCATGCGCAGCTTTGGTGCAGAAGAATGCAAATTGTCTGCCAGTGTTTTCTGATAACATGCTGCATTCATCTTGCCATCAATTTTCAAGTTCCCTGTGCATTTAGAGCACCCCCCCCCAAAATATCAGCGAGCCACCACCATGCTTAACAGTGGGGATGTTATTCTGTTCACTATAGGCCTTGTTGACCCTTCTCCAAGCATAGGGCTTATGGTTGTGACCATAAAGCTCTATTTTAGTCTCGTCACTCCAAATTACATTGTGCCAGAAGCAGTGAGGCGTGTCAAGGTGTTGTCGGCATATTGTAACCGGGCTTTTTTGTGGCATTGGTGCAGTAAAGGCTTCTTTCTGGCAACTCGACCATGCAGCTCATTTTTGCTCAAGTATCGTCGTATTGTGCTCCTTGAAACAACCACACTGTCTTTTTCCAAAGCAGTCTGTATTTCTCCTGAGGTTAACTGTGGGATTTTCTTTGTATTCCGAACAATTCTTCTGGCAGTTTTGGCTGAAATCTTTCTTGGTCTTGGCTTGAATTCAAGAGATCCCCGAAATTTCCACTTCTTAATAAGTGATTGAACAGTACTGACTGGCAAAGGGTTTGGATGTCTTTTTATATCCTTTTCCATCTTTATAAAGTTCCATTACCTTGTTACGCAGGTCTTTTGACAGTTCTTTTCTGCTCCCCATGGCTCAGTATCTAGCCTGCTTAGTGCATCCACGTGAGAGCTAACAAACTTATTGACTATTTACACACAGACACTAATTGCAATTTAAAAAGCCACAGGTGTGGGAAATTCACCTTTAATTGCCATTTTCACCTGTGTGTGTCACCTTGTGTGTCTGTAACAAGGCCAAACATACAAGGGTATGTAAACTTTTGATCAGGGCCATTTGGGGGATTCTTTTATCATTATGATTTGGAAAGGAGCCAAACAGCCGTGATAATACATGGCTTCATATGATCACTATGATCACTATAAAATACAGTTTTTTTGCATGATCAGTCATATTTTCAAAATCTGTGCCAAAATTTCACAATTTCTGCCAGGGTACGCAAACTTATGCGCACAACTGTATACAAACTTATGAGCACAAAGTGCAGTCCATAAGTGGTCACCATGCAATTTGAATGAGCTTGAACATTTCTGCAAGTAAGAATGGGCAAATATTGCACAGTCTAGATGTGCAAAGTTAGTAGTTAATCTCATGGCTATGATTCAAGCAAAAGGTGGTTCCATGTATTAACTCAGGGGGGTGTTCACTTATCCAGATAGGGTATTTGTCTTGTAATTTTAATTAACTTTCAGAGTGTTTTATCTGTTTTTCACTTGGATATTGTGGGTAACTGAAAATTATAAAAATGATTGTTATAGCTGCAGAGCGGTTTAGATATGATCCCAAACCTCTGGGTTTCCATGCCCTTTAAGCCATGCACAATCCTCCCTCTCCCCCCCTCGTCCAACCTCTCCACAGGGGCATAGACAATAGGCCTTCGTTCAAGCTATTTTCTTTTAAATGGCAATAAAATGTTTTACATTTCCTCACCAGGCAGTTAAATTCAGCTTACTGCCGTATACAACTTTCTACACCACTCTTTCCCAGAACCTTCCATTGCTACCTGTTAAATTAGCTTTCCTTATTTCATGTCATGTCGTGTCATTTCATGTTTCCCAGCTCAGCTTTTGAATCCATCATTTTCTCTAATTCCCAGTATCTCCAGTATCATTTCAAACCGTATTATCTTAGCAAACTCAAGCCAAGATTTGTTAATGTATTAAAAACTCAAACCCAAAAATTGAGAAATGAAATAGGAGGACTGTCTTACTTTACAAGCCAGAAGCTTTAGATACATTGTTTATGCTCTAGGATTGCCTTTTGGCACACTGGAGAGTCTTTTTGAAATTTGAGAAGAGTGCCATTGGCAGAGCACTGGATGTTATACGTGGAGTGCGTGGCCTCCCTGTGGCCTTGTTTGCTGGGCCTCTGTTCCCAGCCTGGTCACAAGTGGAGCTGCCTCATGACAGCAAACCTTGCCAAATCTGCCTTACAGCAGTCCATTTTGTGTCCCCTCGGCCCACTGCTAAGGCTTGAACAGGACAGGTCTACAACATCCATCTACCTGCTCTCCCCTCTACCAGCTTATTCAGTGGCTTTCTAGCCCTAGTATCTACAATAATAGTATTTTCCACAGCACTTACTCAAAGAACATATTTTATGTTTGTTTTTATGTTTTACAAATTTACTAGCGCTATCAAACAGTCCTCATGAATTCAAGTCCTCAACCCAACTTTGATTCACATTGTATGATACCTCTGCATTAAAAACATGGATACAATACAACATCCTCTAGCTCAACAGTTAATAAATGGAACTCCTCAATGTCACCAAATCCCTCACCTTTAACCATCAATAACTCTTGATCCATCGACATCTTTTAGTCATCCCCAAAAACCCCCACCTATTTCAACCATTCCTACCCTATGGACCCCACCAACACACACATACAGTATGCACAACACCTACTCACTTATTCGCTCATTTTTTCACCCCTCTGTTTTGTGTTTCTGTTTTCTCTTCTGTAGCCTTGTCTTCTGCTGTCATTTTTTATGTTGTAATATTTAGCGCTACATAATGTACAGTAAGTACCTTGTCTAATTAAAGTTCAAATCCAGGGTGCTTATTTCGGTGCTGTTCCGTATGCACATATACAACCTGAGTGTGAATGGAACATATTCCAACTCATTTAGAAACTAACCCTGATTACTGCCTTGCTCAAGAGCAGATCAACAGATTACCTTGTAAGCTCAGGTTTTCGAACGAGCAACCTTTCGACAACTGGCCCTATGCTCTAACCACTAGGTGACCTGGCACCGAAGACTCAATTTACAGAAGTCCAATGGGGTGGTATGATGCTGCCTTGGCAATGTGAATGCCAAGGCAGCTTGAATGTCAAGGTCAAATGCAGGAGTGGATGTAAAGTTAGGGACTGAAGAGAGCGGAACTTGGCACGATTTCAACCAAAGCACCCCAAATTGTTATTTTGTTACACGATTCTAAATGGACCAGCAAAAAGTATAGTTTACCTGAATCCTTTTAATTCCCTTAGACAGAAAACACAGACCCTGGACACAGTTATGAAGGTGCTTGACAGGGTGCTGCAAGATTCTCTCTCGTCAGAACGGAACCACAAAATCTCTTCTGACAAGGTCATGTCACACGGTTGACCTCTGACCCATGAGTAAGGTGATTGGTGGCTGGACTGAGGCTGGCTTCTAGAAGCTTCATGAAGTGAGGTCTGAGGATCCTGAAGATCAGATCAGTGTTTTTGTCAGTCTCACACTATGGAAATCTAAACACTGCACAAGAAGAGCACTCTGGGCCTTAATCCTATGAATTCCAGGGTCCCTGGCACAAAAAAAAGTGTTTCTACTGAATTAATCTGCTTACTCATATTTAGTGTTCTACCATACTCTTTTCAACAAAACCAGATCTTCAACTACAACACAAAATTAACACTGAGAGACACATATGCACCATATGTCCATAGATACACCAAAGGTGGCATAGATGGTTTTCTCCCGTTTAATGGTGCCTTCATAACCCTGAGCAAATGTGCCCAGATTTAACCAAAATAGATTGTTCTGAGAACTATAAAAAAGTTTGCAAATAGGGACAGCCGATGAGCAATCATCTGTACCCGTGTACCGTGACATAAATAAAAAATGTTGGTTCTGATGATGCTACTAACAACAACAAATGCAAATTAAATCATGAAAAAGTTCTTTCCATATATTTTAATAACAAAACACTCACAACAATAAGTCTGATAATGTATAAACTATATGAAAATGTATCAATACGATAATAAATACACATTCTCTTTCAGTAATTGCATATTGTACAGTACAATGCCGGGATATAAATGTAGTTAAAAAGGTATTAGACATCAAAACTGCACCAGAGAAAAATGTATAACAAGAAAACAATAGGACACATGACTTTAGCAACAAAAATATCTATTACATAGTTGCCCAAATATAAAGCATTACAACACCCCCATGTGCCCGATTTGCATGGCATTCCATCAGAAGTTGTGGCATTTGGACCTGTACTACCATTTAAAGTTGGACCAATTGTGCAATTTTATCTCACGGGAATTTGCAAAAAAAGGAAAGTGAACTGATGAAACCCTAATGCCTCGGCCACACCAAACCGCCGTGCATATGCGTTACAAATGAAGTGCAGTCATTCCCAGTGAACATGTGCGTTATGATGCAAAGACATACAGCACTATGTGTACCCTTTGCGGATGCATCGCGTTTGGGGAGTTGCATGCGTTGGATTTTTCCTACTCGTGTGCCAAATGTGTGCGTTCATCAAACTGGAAACTGTTAATTTATAAATAAGTTATGTTTCTAATCTCATCCAAAAAGCACTGTCAGAAAGTAATTGAGTTAATATGTTTGTAAATATATTAAATATTATTTGTAAAAAGTATGGTCTACATAATTAGAATTGTAATGACTAAAACAAACAAAAAGCTGTTGTATGTAGCGAGCAAGTTATCCCCAAGTGGCAGATATACTGTACGAGCAGACAAATGTTCCGTTGCTAGCTTAACAAAAAATTCAGAACTGTTGTATAGCCAACTGACTAAAGTTGACCTGAGAGCCGAATATCGGATGAAATCTTCCTCCATGCATTATTTGTAGCATTTATGTCTCTATAAATATCATCTGACAAATCAAAAAGGGCAGGATACCCGGCGACCGCACGTCAGCCTCTCCTCTATCTATAGATAAGTCTTAAATAAAAAAATAATGTGTAGTGATATGGAAAGGGTTTGCAACAAAACAATGCATAAACAAGACAATTGGCTTATTTGGTGTGGCTGAGGCATAGTAAGTCTTCACATAACTTTTTTCATTCAGCTTTTCCACACCTGGACTCAATTTGGATATAATAAAATGGAGCTACTCACCCTGGACCAGCCGAAGCTACGTACCACTATGCCTGCTCATTGCAGTAGTTGTCAATTTAACATGGAGAACTATCACATCCAGGTTAAGATAGCAAAGTTAGAGACTTGGCTTCAGGTGCAATTATCAGGCAAGGATTATCTTAGAGTATAAAACTAAAAAGCAGCGTCTGCACCACGAGACAGAAATGATAGTTGTAGGGTTAGCTCCCCGGCACACTCCCTGCAGCCGGACTACTTTTTCATAGTCATTGGGAAGGAATGCTACAGGCCTGCTAAGCTTTGGTCACTCTTTGAGCCGATGGAGGCTTTTAACCGGTTTTCTCCATTGGAGTTGGAAATGAGGCCTGAGCCGTCTCCCGGAGAAATGAGGCCTGAGCCGTCTCC
>JACXGI010000776.1:0-22066 GCA_016801175.1 Esox masquinongy | reverse complement strand
AGAATGTTAATGTGGTATCAGGGCTGTAACAGCTCCGCTGCCTGGTCCCGGCATCACGTCAGTGCCCCGCTTCTCTCCAGGATGGAGTTCAATCCTTACAGTGGTCTAACCCTCATTCCCCTCTGAGCACAACATCATACAGCAACAAATACTAATATTTACACAGACTAATCTCCCTCCGTCTTTTCGATCTCACACACGCACATATTCATTACTTTCCTTCTTATTCTCTCCCTCCTCCCTATCTGTCTGTTTCTATCACACTCCTGTCGCTGAAAGCGAGAGATGAAAATACTGTTGTTACACCATGCTGTAACTCTCCACCTCATTCTTACTGTGAGGCCACTTAGGGCATTACACAATTATCTCTGAATGGACTGACAAGGTCCCTCATTCAATATAAAGACAATACATGACTAAATGTACAGGACATTTCTGATGACTGCATCTTTTCGGTGCGCCTGTAAATTAAAGTGTGTATATGAGGGGTGTAATTTGGAAGGAGGTTGTATGGGAGGGGCACCGCACAGTGGGCTTAGTGGCAGCTGCCTGGAATGACTGCGGAGTGAGGAGTGGGGGGGCAGGGAGGAAATGGGAAATGGGATTGGAGTTATTGGGCTGGCAGGAGGGAGGGTTGGGAGTATGGAGTAAATGGTCGGATGAAAGACGGATGGGAGGGTTGGAAAAGGGAGGGAGGTTTGTAAGTGCTGTAGCAAGAATGAGGGGGTAGGGGTGGGAGCCTAACAAGGAATGGAGCTTGGAGATACTCCGAGGAGGAGTGGGTGTGTAGCGTCCGAGCTAGGGCCCCAGCTGCCCAAGTGTCAGGGTTACTAGGTCTTGAGCCACACAGATAATCAGCTTTATTAGCGCTGCCTGCCGCTAAAACCAATTTACCAGCAGACTGTGGGATCAGACGGGCCAGCTGGCTGTGCTAGCGCCTCCCTTCAATACACACACACACACACACACACACACACACACACTTCAGCCTACAAGCCGAATACACAAACAAGCAATTTGCTGACAATTAATGCCTTCATTATTATTACCAAACAGGTCGAGCAGGCTTTGAGATAAGGCCTACATACACTGTACAAATTGTATGTACAATGCTGTCAAAAAGTATTTGCCCGGATTTTAGAATTTCTGCGCATTTTTAAGTTATATTTTGTCCATTTTTTTGTGGGTTGTAGTAGTGTATAGAGGGAGTAATGGAGAAAAAATATGAGAGTTTGGTACTTTGTTCATTTGTTTGGTGTGCAAGGTCATCAAACATGCAAACTTTAAAAAGACAGTCAAGCATGCCATCTGAAAAATTCATTTCCATCTGATTAACTCAACCCAACTAAAGGGAAATTAGAGCAAGCAGTCTGAGTGCTTCAGTAAACAATCAGGCCTGATTTGGGCCAGACCTGCCCAATATAAATCTGAATTTGGTACTTACCATCAGAGTGAAGTTGTCACCTCACAGGTTCTAGATGCAGATCATGCTACAACAGAGCACATCACTCTGGTTCTTAAATCTTTGTACTGGCTTCCAGTACAAAGAATAGATTTTAAAGTGGTGCTTTAGATTATAAATCACTGAATGGTTTAGGCCCCAAATACATTTCTGATATGTTTGAAGAATATAAACCGAGCAGGGCTCTTAGATCCATGAACACAGGTCAGCTAGTTGAGCCCAGAGTCCAAACTAAACATGGTCAAGCTGCGTTTAGCAGTTATTCTGCACACAACTGGAATAAACTACCAGAAGATCTTAGACGTGCCTCAAAGCTTATACATTTTTTAATCTAGGTTAAAAACACTTCTCTTTTCACGTGCCTATGACTGAGTGTTTAAACTTAAGTGCACTGTTTAGCCGTACAGTTCTTATAGATTCCTATGTTTTCACCCTGTTTTTATTCTATTCCTATTTTCTTATTCTATGTTTTATTATTATGATGTTGTTTTGATGTTTTCATTTGAGTATTTGTTTTCATGCTATTGTATTTTTATATTTTTTCTTTTTCTTTGTTAGCACATTGAATTGCTTCTATGTATGAATTGTGCTATATAAATAAACTTGCTTACTTGCTTGCTACAAACAAAATAAATTCCTGAAGACCTCTGGCAAAGTTGTGGATGCCCATCAGTCTGGGAACAGTTACAGGCTTCCTTTATCTCAGCATAGCTGAGTGTTCATGAATCCACAATCAGAAAAACACTGGACTAAAATGGGATTCATAGCAGAGTAGCAAGGAGGAAACCATAAAAAATGTGCCCCCCCCAAAAAAAAAAAATGAAACTTAACAGTTAACAATTTTCTAAGGACAGATGAGTCAACAGGGGAACTTTTTGGCCGACATGGGCCCTGTTATGTCTGGCAATATCCAAACACTGCTTTCCAGAGTAAGAACCTCATACCAAAGGTAAAGCACGGTGGTGGAAGTGTCATGGTGTGGGGATGCTTTGCTGCATCAGGACCTGGATGCCTTGCCATTATTAAATTAACTATGAATTCTACTGGAAAATGTCAAACCATCTGTCCATGATTGGGAAGCTGTCCATGAGCTGGATCATTCAGCAAGACAATGATCCGGAAACCACAAGCAAGTCTAGTTCAGAATGGTAGAAGAAATTAAACATTTTGGAAAGGCCTAGCCACCGTGCAGACCTAAACCACTTTATGATGTTGTGGCACCATCTGAAACACAGTTCATGCACCAAAACACACACACACACACACACAGCAAAAATCAGACTGGGAAAAATCACAGTACTGCATACCGAACACCAATGTTAATAACCCAGATGAAATGTATTCTACTGATCATTATTTTATTTAAAGCTTTGAAAAGTGTTCCTTAAATTCACTGTCAATATGGGGCATGTCTCATTTCATGAAACAATTTAAATAATTTTCTTTATCGCCTGTATGTAAAAGTCATTATAAAGGCATTTGGGAATGCTAACGCCTTTGCTCATCAGAAACTAAGTAATACTTGGTTCACGCTGCTCTGCTTTTGGGCCAAACAAACATACACACCTTGAGGTATTAAGCCCATGATCCTGACAGTGACCTCATTTAGGATGACCTCAGTGTTTCCTCTAGCACTCTCAGCCATGTTACACTTTAGTAGAGAAAAAACTGCCTAACGCCACAGAGGGAGAGCCCAGGTAGGTGAGTAGATGGGGCTGTACGACAGTGGCTCAGAACTTCTCCTAGTAACGGTCCTATCTGTGAGAGAGGCAGGTTAATATCTCTTAATGCTGCTCTGCTATTTCACCCTCAACCTCAGTTTCAATCTCAGTCACAACATTCAGATACAGCCTATTCTCTCCTGAGTAAGGCCAGATGAGCCAGAAAGGACAAGTAAAAAACAGGACACACATGGACTTATCTGGGATGTCTCAGATTCTACTGTGTATGGACTCTCATGTCCTGAAATCTCCATTTATGACTCTCGTCTGGTACATTATATAAAAGTCAAAGAAGAATCATAAACAAGTGCTTGTGGAGAAAGAACATCATGTTCCTATCTGCAACTTTGTGAAGTTGTATACTTTTGTAGGTCTGGAATACATCCCTGCATAGCTCCTTGTGTGTATGTGTATGTGTCTGTGTGTGTGCATTAACTGCTAATTTCTAGTAAAATGTATTAAAAACAATAAATAAACTGCAGCAAGCCAAAGTGTCCAGAGCTTCATATCAGAGCACAAGATCTTGCACATTACCAGCCTTTTCTAACCCCTAGTCTGGCATTATGTGCATACATGCTGCTGAGGACAGAGGGACTGCTTCATTCAGGTAAAACAAAAGGCTAGTTGAAAACAGAAATCCACAAGGCACGAAGAAATGCCTCATGCCACCTGGGTATCAGATAACGGGAAGGAAAAAATGTTTCAGTGTCAAAGCAATGGTAGCATAGACCATGTTAGGTTATGATGGAGCAAAGTAATATGATGTGTACGCAGAAGAGGAGAGGGCCTAGAACAAAGCCCTGGGGGATATCAATAGTGTATGCCAATGGAGCACAAAGGTAGAATGCAATACATATGCAAATGCATGACACACCCTTTATCAAAAGCATGAGGTAAAGCATCTGATGGTTCAGTGAATAGAAGACATAGTCTGGACAAAATCTGGTGGCTAATTGTGTTTGTTTTGTTGACACAGATACAACCCAGACACATTAACCCAACACTGTAACTGTCTGTAACACTCACACACTGTGTAACGGGGTAAGGCTGCTAGTTCACAGGGCTCAGGGGAACAGAGTGATTTAGTGTTCCTCTCAGCTACATTATAAACGCCAGGCCAGATTTAATGAGCAAATGACATGCAGTACGTTTCTACAGTGTTGGCCTTTATTTCAGGAGAGCCACTCACTGATTGCTGCACATTAAGGGAACATTCACACTCACATGAACACATGCGCACCCAACCACACAAAGGCAATCAGAGGCTACTGCTTCAGCTGCTAAAACAGGTTTGTACACACAAACACACACATAACACCTACATGGAATTGATCCTACTCATTTCTGTGAATTGTTCTTGCTGTACGTACCTACACGTACTGTACGGTCACAAGATGCAGGCCTTATTGTTCCAGGAACTGCAAAACCAACGGGGCGGGACTTTCTCTTATAGAGTAACATTCTTTGTGGAATGATTGATCGAGTCATGTCTTTAATCTTTACTGAAGGCTGATCCCGTCGGTCCTTCGATCCTGTGAACAAGGCATTGGATTGACAAACCACCCTTGATGTTTCTGCCTGGCAGGCTCCACTCTCTCCACTGGTACAGTCTGCATCTGACGCTGTTACAGAGGGCAGGGTCACTGGGTCACTTGTACTTTCCCATGATGTCCCTTAGTGGGTCTATCACGTCAAGGCAGGTTTTTGCCATTCTCAAGGGGCCGGTTTTGCAGACATAGATTGAGCTTAGCCATGGACTAAAAATAGAGATTCCCCATTCAAATGGGATTTCACTTCCCTAATGACTGCATCATTGTGGACTTGCTTAAAGGGGCATCTTGACAGGTCTAATTAGCCCCTACAGCTGCAGTCATTTTCACTCCCTCGGCTTTAAAACACTTGTGCAATTTGTGGTGGCACACCTGCAAGCCTAGCTGAAGTCGTTAGGGGAACGAGCGTGCTCTCACATTCGTTGACCTGTGTCACTTCCTTGGAAGCTTGAAGTGAGGTATTTTTCAAATTTCACGTGGGAATCAAACCTACAACACTGGCTTTGCCAACAGCATGCACTTATCTCATGAGCTACACAGGACCGCCTTGAACAATAAGGACGCTTGAAAATGAGGTCAAATCAATGAGTTTAGTAGCCCTTAAACTCAGTTTGCCCTGTTACATATGCATTTAACCTGAACAGCTATTTAGACCATGCCAACAGCCACACCTATTCAAATGTCAGATAAAATCATTAACTGTCTTCCATCCCTGTAATACCAGAAACTTCAAACTGAATAAATCACTTAATCATTCTCAAGTTCTTTAAATGTTTTGGTTCTGTAAGTGTGTCTGTGTCTGTCATGCCTGCAGTTCTAAACATCTCTTTATAATGCTGCCTGCAGCTTGATCTATTTTCCTCTGTAAATGTAAAAAATACAGCTACAAATCCTGCCAGTGATAATGTTATCGGAGAATACAGCCACCTGCTCTTGCCCCACCAGTGTTTTCTGCCATGGCAGTCTCCCGTAGGCTCACCTTCCTGGACCTCATTGGACCTCATCTCCATGGTTTTGGCCAGGGCTTCCACCACGTGTGGGTTGGCTGGACCAACCACCTCAAGCAAGTACATGGGGAGTTCCCTGAGGGCCTTACTGATGATCAGAAACCAGAGGAATTGGTAGGGGCCTTTGGCAGAATCTAACCAACAATTCACAGCCCATTTGAGGGAATACAACTGTGTTCTAAATGGCTAGTATTCCAGATGCTGCCAGTGGTGGAACTTAAAACACAGATTATTGGGATCATCCTTCAGAAACCCTGTATACTGAGCCAGTAACCTTACTGGCTTTGCCTTCACGGGCCGTATTCATCAACACTCCGCCATTCATTTTCAACAAAGGCATGCAAAGAAATTTTTGGGGGATTGTGAGAAGTTGAGTGGTGTGAACAATCATGGCACACCATGTAGTGTGCCAACTCTGAGGTTTTTGTAGGAAGCACTACTTCCAAACCTAGCGTCTTGATGAGCCAGACCAATCGCTAAAGGCTAAGTGCTAGCTGCAGATGGTCAACAAAACACAGCATGAGCACTGCATGAGGAAACTTTGTAATCAGAGGTAAGATGAACGCCAAGTGATTGGCCTCTAAGGCCTTTAAGGCCACGGCACACATTGGGCGATTATAGACCTTCGACCACTTGGCGCTTGTCTTTCCTCCCATTGCTAACTCACCTCATGCTGTATTTTGTTGACCACTCAAGGCTAGTGTCCAGCACTTAACATTTCGTCTTGTTGCATCACCAGTTGCTAGTTGCCAGCTCTGACCTAATCAGAAAATGGGAGAAGAAATCACAAGTAAAAGTAAACTACAATCACAAGTAAAAGTAAACTCAGCAAACTGCTGAGAATTACTCAGTGTGAATTTGATAATCAGTAATCAGGATGAGGTGATTATTGCTTTGGCATCTGAGTGCCAACCAAGTGCCTATATGTGTTGAACATCAATTCGTCAAATGGTTTAAATCCGTTCATCTTGACCAATTTATCCTCATAGCAATACAAATAGCTTAGTACTTTTTTAAAAACTTACTTTTTTTCGTTAAAAATGCTACTGCTACTTTACTATTTTAACTAAAGACATAATGTGAAATAAAAATGACCTATTTCATTAATGTTAGATAGTTTGGCAACAGAGATTTAGCCTTTGCCCCACCCTTCATATAAAAAACAGAATTCAGGTAAAAAGTTGTAGGCAGTAGGAATTGCTCATAAAAATATTTCTTTTGGGTGTGTGAACCCATTTCTGTGATTCGAATATCTTAAACAAAAACTAGTTGATGGACACACTTGCCGCTCGCCTCTTGTATAGACTGCTTATTCAGTGTTGCCAATTAGGTGACTTTGTCACTATACTTTTATACTTTTTTTCAAAGAGTCTAGCAATAAAGCCAGCAGCTTTTCAAGCTGCCACAGTGAATTTGGTGTTTTTGTTTATATGTGTGGTTTTCAAACCTGGGCTGCTGCTTGTGTGCTCATTGTACCCTCGTCTGTCCCCATCACTGCCTCTTCATCATGCCTTGATTGTGCTGAGCTCCTGTTGTGTGGAAACATAGTTCCCTTCTCCAAGGAACCAAGGTTATGGATGTAAGTTCCCTTTCAACAACACATATAGAATTAACACAATCAGCCTATGACAGCCTACCCGAGGGGAACCAACTTGCACTGATAAACGGCCATCTGGATAAAAGCAGAATAAGCAGGCTACCTATTCACCCACTCCTGCCCTAGACTACAGCACAGTATGCGCTAGGCTGGGAAATTCTCTGCAGTCCAGCAAGATAACTGTTTAGACAAAGAAAGCGCTGTTTGTGGCAACAATCCCCAGATGAAAAGCTGTAATTGCAGCAGTTGTACCTCTAAATGGAGAAAGGACGACACTGCTTGCAGAGCTCTTGACCGGCCTTGTCGTAGCAAGAACATATTGTCTTAACTTTTCCCCATGGGAACCAAACCCACAACCCTGGTGCTGCAGATTCTGGTGCACCAAATAAAATTATAACATTTTATCCAAGAGCACCTCCCTCGGCTCGCCTCTTATGCATGTTTGTATAGAGTTGTCTCATAGGGGACGGATTATGTTGCTGAGATTATATTTTGTTATCCATGGAAAATAGGCTACTTTGATACATAGCCAACTGACCAGATCAAGAAAACAAGACACGACACTGCCCTCAAGGCTTTGCAAGGAATGTTATGGCATTTATATTTTCTGGCATTGGCAACATTGCAAAACTGCTCTACGTTGCAAATCAAAGGGGTCTCCATGAAGTTTGTAGTAGCTATTATCTAGCCCTTCCAGGAGCTCAGAAGCACTTTCTTGGCCGAGGCAGCATCCAAAATAGCACCTTTTCCCTACTTAGAGCAAAACATTCCCAGTGGGAATACCTACAGACTGACGCAACGGGTTTTAGGAAAACCGAAGGACTAGTTAGCTAGAGCTTATGGATGCAAGATAAGGAGCACCGGTGATGAAGCCCAGTCAACCTTAGTGTTACTGTCCACCAGAGGTTTAGAGTCAGGTGGGTTGGATATTTAGGCATCAGGGATTACTACTTCTCCACACCTTCAGTGTAATGGAAGTGTCAGAGAGGACAATTTTCATCTCACGCTTTGATGTCTGACATCAACGGATGTCAGAAGGGAATACCAGCTCCTCCCTAGCCTACCTTAATTCTATGTCGGCACCTAAAATGGGATCACATTCCCTATGTGATGCAGTACTTTCGAGCAAAGGTTTATAGGCTTTATGCTTTCTCTTTGCCACTTCATCTTACTACACAACAATGGAGACGTCCTGCTTTCCATGTGACAAGGGTTTGGTCAAGTTTCCCATAGCAATGACTTTGCAAAGGGGTGACAGTAGCCTATATAACGTTGAATGAAAGACAAGTGACCCATTCCATTCACGGAGGGCACAGTCTCAGGCTCCTCTCCTGCACTGACAAATAGATGTCAGCAACATAAGCTCACAATGGGAGTCCATCCTATTGTAAAACACTTTTGCATAACACCTTTTGTGCCCCATAGGGCACCTTATGGGCGTTTATTACCAATGAAAGCCCATAGGGCTCTGGTCAAAAGTAGTGCACTATATAGGGAATAGGGTGATATTTGGTACACAGGTGGCTTTGTGGATACAGCCTGAGCGGTGCTGTGTCGACTCGGCCTGGTGTTTGTGTGAAAAGCAATATGCCATGTCCTCAGGGAGGTAACGCACACTGGTATGACACAATTCTCCAAGGAATTGCCGAGTTATATAAATCCTAAATATGCATTGCGTCAGGACTAAAACGCGGGACAATACCTTCATAATTCACGTTACCGATACGATAGGGGAACACAATGGGATGACAGGCCAAGTCACAATATGAGAGATATAAGCTGGGCGCTGTTTCTCTGCGGGAAAGACTTTTGGCCTCTTGTACCATTGGAGCCGGACAGAAAAACAACATAAGTCATTAGAACAACAAATGTAATTGTTCCAAGTTGTTACAATTCCATGTGTTCTAAGTGGTACATTTTCAGAGCCTCTCTGGGACTGACAAGTCAAGAGAAGTCATACTGCCTACGGCTACATTTTAATTGATCTTCGCGCTGTAGATGAGAAATGCTGAAAACACACAGGCACTTAGAAACACTGTAGCTCTACTGCACTATCAATAACAGGGCTAATAGATAACAGGTGAGGTACATTATGTCAACAATGCAATAGGAGTCCACCTCTGGCAGTAGGTCAGATCCATCTCTTCAGTCCCCACTCCACAAACAAAGTGCAGATCCTTACTTTAGTACTCTGCAATGAAAACATACAGTACTACAGACATGTAGAGAATGACTGAAAGACAGGACAGGGATATCCTTTTTCAGATGTCAGTCAAACAGTGAACAGAAAAATCCTAGACTCGCGAAGACAAATAATACAACTTCGGACCTAGTTATTTTGTCCAGAACATTTGGACAACAACCTCGGAATGCAACTGCTACCCACACTAGCTGCCACAGAGAGAGGGAGTTGGTGCTTAATTCGGTATTGAACACAGTTAAGATACAATGAAATTGACTGGCATCTTATACATTTATTTGTTACTAAGTTCACAGAGAACATCTTGTCGTTTAAAGCTACGGACTAGGGAAGAGTTGCAGGGCGAGGAGAGGAGATGAATGAACTAATTGGATGCTGGGGATTGGACGTTTAATCAAGAGTCTAGATTAAAGCGAAATGGGATCTCATTACAATGACTGCAATGGGATCTGTATCCACCACATAGTCAGGACACCTACTCTAACATCCCATCCGAAAGCAGTTACCCGTTGCAGGGCAATGTCACCAACATTAGGACCCCCTTAGACCAGAGGCCCTCCAACACCCCTTCTAGCAGTATTTGGGTTTCATCCAGAGCATCAGGTGAAACCCAGATACAAACAATGGGAGGCAGGTTGATGAGAAACTTAAGAGTTCTCTAAAATGAGTGCTGTTGTATACGTTTCTGTGTACTTCTAAAGACGCAATGCTTGTTTGTGCTCATTATGAGAACAGCCCCTTTGCCCTCAGGAGAGACAAACATGTTCTATTTAATCCACATGTTCCCATCTGGAACATTGACTTCCGCATAAACCAGACTTTACTTTCTGTGCAAATCAATCAGCTCTGCTTAAAAACAAGTGCCCGGAAACACAGAAAAATGAAAGTGCAACAAAATCCAGTAAATAAACAAGATAGGGAGTGCATACATAAATACCAGAATATGAAATAGCTTAGCAGTCTTCCAGTCATTCATATTATTTTTTAGAAAGATTACCAATCCCTGTCCTGACAGCAGCCGGCTGATGTTCCACGCAGATTACAACAGTGATTTTATTTTCATGGGATTAAGCATTGGTTGTTGGTGGAACTGCTGTTTGTGCGAGTGGTGGCCGGTCCCATCAGTCCACTCACTCAACCACACACACAGTCATTCATGCACGCACTCGCAGAAATATACACACGGATATTGCTGTTTGACTCATGGATGCTTGGAGGCTGTGAGAGCAGATATATCAGTCAGACTGTCTAGACTCTGGTACCGCTATAATGGGATTTACTGTCATTAAGCTAGTAGTCATAATACAGGGAAGGCCAGCTACTGGATCTGGGTAGCTTCCATTTCCTCCAACTAAATCCAAAACAATAGCCGTGTCCCAAATTGCACTCTATTACCTACATTTCCCTACGTCTGTGTTCAAATATAGTTCACTACATTGGGACCATATTGCCATTCAAGATGTATAGGACATTGTCTTGGCTATGGATCTCACCCTATACCATTGGATGATGGTATCGTTAAGGAAAGGGGAAGAAGAGTGATACTTCATACCCTGCCAAGGTCTTTCTGTAGGTGCTTAAACTGCCTCTACCCGAGGAAGCTTTATGCTCCATATTACATCACCTAAGGGCCAGATTCTGTAGGAGCAGAGCTAGCTGATATATGCATGGTGGTTGTTCTGGGCGATTCAGAAAGGGATCTTGAGTTAAAGCTGTCAAATCCGCAAGCAGCTCCTTGCATTAGGCCTACCAGACATTAAACGACACTAGACACTGTGATTAGATTTAATGACACCACACCCAACTTATTTCTCCCACAATCCCACACAGCCGCATCACAAGTTGCAGCACTTAAAATGCATTGTGTTCTGTTGTCTAGTTCTGAGTTAGACTGGCTAGGAGTCCCATCTGTCCAAATGAACATGAAAATATGAATAGGATTCATTATATCTATACATCATACAGCCTACGCTGACTACCACAAATGTTTTAAGCATCTGACAGGTGAGGGATCGGACACATAAAACAAGTGCTCCCGGATTTGACAGGTCTTAACACTGATAGACCTCCTACACTACGCAGGTGTTGGCAAACGCTCAATCTGATTGATTCAAGATAAAATATATATATATATAATTTTGACAACAAGATAAGGTGTTGGCTTTCAGAGTAGAGAGCAAAAATAAATATTTACCTTTGAGCACCTGGGCATGTGTTGCGAAATTCAATGAACTTATTTTCACAAATTCCTGGTCGGGATATTTCTGGAATCAGGAAGGAATAAACAAGAAACCATGTTTCCTTCAACCAGGATATCTTGGAAACAAGGGAATTCATTGAAAGTTCACAAATGTTGATACCACAGGATCCAAGTGATGGGGTGGCCTACATGTATGTTGCTGTGTGTGCGAGTTGTTTGCTCAGTTCTAATTGGCTGCCAACAATATCTTTTGAAGCCAAGTAATATGCCATTATTTTCAAAGAAATTGCTTCTGGTCTAAAAAAGCTCCTTTGTCCTATTTTTGTCCATCAGCTACCCAGTTCCACAAAAAGCAACAATAGGCAGGCAGCAAGTGCTAAGGTAACTAGATAGGATTCCTGGGTTCTCTGTGGGCATATATTGTATATCAAATACCCAAGAGGACAACTAACTCAATAACTATGTACTAGACCCATCAATCAAAACAAGCCGTAAAGATATTTTTTTCCTCTAGAAGAGACAAAGCAGGAATCAATCATGTAATACTGTTACATGGAATAGTGGAATTAAAGCAACTCAGCGTGGACATTTAGGGATTTAATTCTACACGAATTCTGGGAAGCAAAGGTCTTTGTCAGCAATTAAGGCAAACGGGACTCTCCCAAGACTGCGAGTGATGTTTTAAATTAGGTGAAGCCTCATAGTGGCTGGTTTTCTTTCATCAATATCACCTGGCCGAGAAGAGAGAGAGGGAGCCTTTTCAAAAGCTTGTGTACTGTGACATCAAAGTACCTTTATTCACTAATACTGAAGGAAGAGACCACATTAAAAGATATAGAGAGGGAGAGAGACAGAAGAGGAACTATGTGACCTTGGACCTTTCTGTTAAGACACTGCCATGAGGAATCACAGTGCTAAGATCACAAACTGTGTGTGTGTGTGTGTGTGTGTGTGTGGGTGGGTGTGTTTACTCCAATTAGGACTTCAAGGTGTCACATTATGCAGTCAACTCAAGAAGTACTGGCACCCTTCATGATTTTCAGGAAAGGTGAAATAAAAAAATAAACAACTCATGCAATGAGTCATATCTGGGGCTCAAACATAAGGAGGAGACGTATATTTTTATAACAACACGATCATTTCTCAAACAGTTTATTGTGTAGAACTATTTTTCTCCAAAACAAAGCATTCAGAAGTATTGCCCACCCTAAAGAATATTTAAATAAATCCAGACAAAGTGAGGCAGTTGGCCTCAGTCTCCAGGCCCTGCATTGATGCCTTTCACCTGTTCCAGTTTTCCTGGGGTACAAATATGAGGTTGCACGCATGTAAAATCCCTTTGTTATTTAAGCCAAACAACTGTCAGCTGAATGGAGACAGGTGGTTGACCTACACAGATCAGGTAAAGGATATAAAAAACAGCTGCAAATTTGCCATGAAGCAAATTTTTGCATGTTGGCCCCACACACGGCGAGGAAGACGGTGAGGAACGCAAAGAAAAATCCAAGGATCATAGTTTCATAAATGCACAGTCTAGTAGCATCTTGGTGTTATCAAGTCCCAAAATCAACTGTTTGACACCACCCTCATATAAACAAGCTCTTTGTAATGGTTGCACAAAAGAAGTCCTTACTGAGCCCAATCCAGAAATAATTTGCCAAACATTATTTGAACTACAATTGGAATTGTGTGCTGTGGTTAGATGAGACAAAAATTTAACTTTTCGGCCATGCACATCATCAGCATTTCTGTTACATAAAGGGTAGCTGATACACACAGCATAATATGGTGGGGGCTCATTGATGTTTTGGGGCTGTTTTGCTACTAGTGGTCCAGGGGCTCTTGTTAAAATCGATGGCATAATGAAGTCCACTAAGTACCAGGATATTTTAGCCTAAAACCTGGTTGCCTCTGTGAGGATATTGATACTTGGCGATGGATGGACCTTTCAACATGACAATGACCCCAAAACATACATCAACATAGAAATGGTTGCGTGACCACAAAATCAATGTTTCATAATGGTCATTTCAGTCGCCGGACTTGAATCCAATTGAAAACCTGTGGTCTAAATTGAAGAGGTCAAACCTAAGACTATCAAGGATCTTAAAATTTGCTGCTTGGATGAGTGTTCCAAGATCCCTCCAAAAGTGTGCGCAACCTTGTCAGACTTTACAGGAAGAGGCTCAGTGCTTTAATCCACTCGAAGGGAGGCTTCACAAAATATTGATTGTAGGGGTACCAATATTTTTGAAACCTGTTTTTGTAGAAAAAATTCAAACTACTCAAGAAAATGTTTTCTGTTTGAGAAATTATGACGTTGTAATGAAAATATATGGCTCCCCCTTATGTTTGTGCCAAAATATATATCATTCTTTGTTGGGTTTCTCGCATTCACTTTTTGCTCCATTTCTTGAAAGTTGCCAATTCTTCTTTAGTTGATTGTATGACCCCCACGTATTAAAAAGTGGAACCATTTGACAGCTTATGTTAAGGCAGGTGGGTGCGTTCTAGGATGTTGCAGCTAGATCATAAAGCAACTGTGAAAACGAAACCAACAGGATACCAAGACCGTGTACATCGGAGGCTCTCTGATAAACAACAGGAGACAGATACTCAGAATGCCATTTGGTTCAAATTTGTTAGGACCGTGTATTTCATAAAATTAAAGTAAATTCAATTCATCATTTAATGTGAAGTTTGTTAGTAAAGAACAGACAAGTACATAATCAAAGACTAAATGAGGGGAAATGCTCTGAACGGTATGGCTGTAACTACACAATATCACAGGCTAATGTACTGATAAGGATAGGAAAGGATTTCAAAGGGGGAAAACCTTGATCTCTGACATCTATGGAGTTTTAAACTGAAGAGCTGTGTAGGCAGGTATCTCAACAGGACTTAGGATGTTCGGGGTGGGCCGAAGGAGATTTAAGTAAGGAAAAACAAAGAGGTCAATTATAATAAAACATTTCTTGCATTTCTCAACTTTCACGGAGTAGTATAGTGAGAGCCAGCAACACAGATAGGGGAGTGTCCAAACCTGAATCTCGTCCAGGCATAGCTTTTTGCTCTGGAGCCTCACGCAATGACACACAACAACAGAGAGAGTACAAAGAATAGTCAGGAGATTGAAAGGTATGCTTAAAGTAGTAGTAGACTTAAAGCGATGGGCTGATATCTGCCTGGCCTGGCTATCTAGATGGAACTCTCCCAGGGGATCCTCTAGCTCACTCCAGTGTTTGGGTCTGCATGAAAGATGAAGGCAGATAAGTGCTGTGACAAGAAAGTGACGCACAAAGTCGCTTCTCCTTATCTCGGCATCGGCAGCTGTGAGTACAGCTCCAGCACCACAGCAACAGGCTCACAGCAACAGGGCCCAAAGTGGGCCATCACAGAACCTCATCACATGACGTCATGAAAGACATTACCGAAGATTTTACACAATAAAGCAGATAGAGTGAGACAGTCACTGTGGAGGGACAACAGTTTTGAAATATTGTTTTGAACAAATATGTACATGTTTTAGGGACAACAAAGAACTGACTCCGGTATAAATAGGAAAGAACTATATTCTTTTGCTTTCATTTATCAAAGTAGAAATTCCTTCTTACACAACATGTGCACAACATATCTGGATTCAGAGTAAACTACATTTTCCTGTGGAAAATGCACTTTTTGAGAAGCCCTTGCCTTGAGATAATGAGCTGATTGCATTCATTATCTTAATGTGTTTGAGTGGATAATACGATCATTTTAAACAGATATGCAGTTAGAAAACAACAGGATACATGCACTAATTGAGTTCCGGGCTGACTAAAAGGCCCCGGAACTCAGTTTCTGTGGTAAGGTATCAGGAATGTCTGCCCACTATAACACTGTAAAATTGGAGACCTTGATGTCCTTTTCATAGAGCCCAAGCTAAATGTGAGTCTTAAATACGTCCTTGTCTCTTGTGTGTATGTGTGTGTGCGTGAGTGAGTGACCACTAAAGATGTTAAACATTGCTCTGAGGACTTTCCTGCACTCCACTGACAGAGACAATTTGAAAGAGAGGGAGAAAGAGTCAGGGTGGAGAAAGGGTGGGTGGTTAAGAGGAAACAGTTGCTAAAAGCTCTGAATAGCATTAGATGGGCAACAGCAAAATAATTATGAAGACAAAGTAATTCAACAGTTAAAACTAGGCAACAGGTGTAAACAGATATTTCTTACAACATACTGTAGCAAGTGTCCGAGACCATCCAGGTCTATAGCAGTAGATCTGAGCAGGATAGTGGTTTGTTGAGAGAATAGAGAACTCCCTATGAATTACGCCCTTGCAAAAATACTGAGGGACAGGTAGGTGTTAGAGTGTACCAGAAAACATGGCAGTGTTTGGGTCTTTCTTTGTTTAGGGGCGTGAGACTCTCACATGTGCACAACGGTGGGGGGGGCGGGTAGTTGTAACTCAAAAACCTGTCACGGGGGTAAGCACGGAGGAGGTACAGGCCACAGGGTCGCAAAGCAATTTGTTTAGTTGTAGTTTGGGTTCTGAAATTGCTGCAGTCATTTCTCTTTGTGTGACAGTCAGCTCTACCCTGCTCTACTCCCCCGCTCTGCTTGCTTCAAGGTCACACACACACACACAGTCACTGTGCAAATACAGTCGGTATGTGTGTGCGTGTGTGTCTGAGTTTTTTTTATACCATTAAATATCAAACAGAACACAATTTAAATATTCCATTTGTAATTGAGTTAAATGAGACAACTGGTCAGGGGTCAGAATACTTTCGCAAAGGCACTATATTTAAAGATAATAGTTATGGTTAGCTTTAGGGTTACGGTTGAGGTTCAGGACATTTTGCTTGTCCCCATAATGAAAAAGGCAATTGTGGTTTAGGGATCAGGTTTAGGGAAAAGTTGTGGTACGAATTAAGGTTAGGAGTTAGATTCAAAGTTAGCGCTTAAGGGATTTGGAATTAGGGAAAATCGTATTTTGCATGGGTATAATGATTGGAGTCCATAAAGATAGTAAAACATAAAATGTGTGTGTGTGTGTGTCTGTATATGCCTGTGTGTGTGTGTGTGTGTGTGTGTGTGTGTGTGTATATATGTGTGCGAAAATGCAGTCAGTTTGGTCAAAGTAAATTAAAACAACAATAAATGACAAATATAGCTGCAAGCAGCGATTAAGGGGGCCAAGCGGGGCACAGGAAGCATCTCACTGCATGCTCTCACTAGAGAAATGTTTTGCTATTTAAAAATGCCCAATGCCACTAGTAGTCAGGATGTCCAATCGAAGAAGAGGAAATCAAAACAAAACAAAAAGTTTGAAACCAGAAAAGGAACCAGGCAACCCTAGTTCAGCCGATTAGAAGGGATGAATATTGTTGTCGCTGGCAGGTTTCAAACCCTAGTTTTCTATGTGGCAGACTGGCTTTAATCATTACGCTATTTAAACAGCAGAATGCAACTTTTACCTCAGCCATTACATTTTTGCTGAAATAACGTGGACAACAGAACATTTATTAATGGAACTAAAGACTAGTATTGTACAAAGATTGCTGTAGATGGCTAGCTAATAGCTATAAGTAGGTTAAATAGCTATTCAACCTACTTATAACAAAAACAATGACTCCAATCACTCCATGGCTGATTCGTCTCCATGGCTGATTTTCAGCATTGAAGCTACTACTAGCCAGATTGCAATTTATTTCAAACTTATATCCATAGCAAGCAATACGACATCTATGTTTTTCTCCTTTCCTTTAGTGCCCCCATGTGGCCAACTTGAAACATCATTCACACTAAGTAAAATCACAACCCTGATCATGTGTACCAAATGTAATCGCACTGAGTGACAAAGAACAGATATTGTGTTATGGCTATAATGCCTCCACAGTTTGGCCAAACTGAATGTACTTGCATGTTACATTGCAATAGTTTTCAGGACATTTACCACAAATGGTATAATAATACAATATTCAGAATCAGATATATATGGAAACATCAAATGTCTGATACTATCAGGGCAGTATAACACCTCAAGCACCAAAACATGTAACTAGGTAGTTGCTTGAAATTTTCAGAATGTAATAAATGTAGCCTAATTGTATGGTAAATATAACTGAATGGATGTTTAGCAGTCTTCCTCAGCGCAGAGCATATGAATGAATTCACCTTTTGTTGTTGTACGATAATGATGGGGTCAGAAGAGATAATCATTATAATTTCCAAAGGTATGTTTACTGAAGTATGTGTATTAACATCAATGATTGAGCAAACTACTTCTTTAAGAATTGTTTAATTTTGATGATCAAAAGAATATTGCAGGTGACAACAATAAAACCAATACCTTTCCAGATTTTCATTTATTTGGAAAATGCCCTCCCTATTTTTACTGTAAAAATATGTTGACTTTGGTAGGGCATGGGAATATAGCCTATGTACCCATGTGTTATTGTTAAATTACAACTCAGATTTCATTTTAATTTAACTGCCATGTCTACAATTTAAAGGAACAATTGATAAGGTTCGCCCTGAGTTAGAAGTGGAGCTGTAGAAACCAATGAAAACAGAGAAATTACTTAAGTACTGAGAATGGATTATCTACTGAGGCTTAAACACATAACACCCTCTCTACCAAAGGCATATTTTTACTAGCTAAATCATTGGTTATAATATTCCTGTCACCAGAATGATTTGAGTTAGTTAATGCTAAAGCTAGCTTGGACTGAGAATCTTGTAGCATTTATCTTTGATGAAATAATCATGCCAACATTGCATTCCACTAAACATTTGCTTATATTAGCAAGTCATTGTACAAATGAAAACAGAGAATTAGCTAAGCTTCATGAGCATAGATTAGCTACTAAGGCATGAAAGCATGACATCATCTCTAAATGGTCAAATTATTATTAGCTAAACCATATGTTATATTGTTCATGTCACCAGAATGATTTTTGAAGGATTAGATTAAACCGAGGTTAGTTAAATATATTTCCATTAGCTAAAGTTACTAGCTAGCTAACGTCGATAGCATTTATCGCTAACGTTAGCCTTTTTTTGACTCTGCTAGGTAGTTTTTTTTAATGAAATAATCATGGCAACGTTGCATTCCACTAAATATTTGCCTATAGTAGCAAGTCATTGTACAAATAAAAACAGTGGATTAATTAGCTACTTAGCATAGATTAGTTACTAAGGCTGGAAAACATACCATATCTAAAAGGCAATTATTAATAGCTAAACTGTCTGTTACAATGTTCATGTCATCACATCTTTAGATGGAGTAACTAGCCAGATTCCTAATAAAAGCCACTAGCTGCTAACTAATGAGGCAATATGAATTCCATGTACAATATAGTGTGTTGCATTGGGAGTTGAAGAGGGAGACAACATTTTTTTTTTGCTGGATGTAGCACAGTGCCCCATGATTTCACATTATATTTGAATTTTACAAACTCTCCTGAGTAATTCGTACAATACATTCACTGCGGTATTGAATAGTTTTTCCACAAAAAGTATCCTTTGTACATTACAGTGGGGGGATGGAAAATATAAGGCCTTTACACACTGCATTGTCCCAAGCTAAGACTGGCCCCGGGTTAGCTTAACCTGTGTTCACAGAAGAGTTTGTAAACCCTGGGCAGAGGCTTAACCCTACGCTAAGGATTCACACTTGTGAAGAAAGAGAAAAAGGTTAGTCAACTCTAATTTTTTCAACATATTTGCTTGATTTACATCCAAAGCAAGCTGCAATAACTACTTCGCTACGATTTAGCAGGTATAATGAAACAACAAAACATTGCAGAGTGAAAGGACCAAAGACGGAGCTGTTGGTAACGGTGCGCGTCACAAGCGTATGTAAATTAAGTGAAAGGGCAGGTTTTATGATCGGACAATACACGTTCTATGGTTTTGTTCTTGACTTAATTTAAATGACAAAGAAATCCTCCCCTCTTGAAAGTCATTAGCCCCTGGACAACTTTTGTACATGGCAGCTACATTTATCTACTACCTTGCTGGTTAAAACAAACTATCAGCTGGTTACAGTCCTAACTTGCTTACCTGTCAAGTAGATACAGGTCAGTAACCAAAACAAACGTGTTGGACTGGCATTTGATTTCCAAAGTGGGGCACTTCATCCTACTTACCAATAACGATTAGTAACTTCAGCACGATGGACGCAAAGCTAATAATTCTAACATGTATGGCTGCCTAATCCTATGGGCTATTAGGCTATTGTCATTCGACGTAACCATCCCATATTCACAGTGACAGTGGAATAAAGCGATTTAACAATAGACTTACAACACTAGTAATTACAGAAACATGAATACATGGCTATTGAAACCATCAAGGATGTACAGTACCATAATGCAGTATGACAGGATGCAACAACACAAATAGACATCGCAAAGCCCAAATTATTGACATTACAGGTACCAAAGAAATAAGAACATACAACAACAATGTTTCTTCGACGCTGTAAGCCAGGTGTACTTTTCGTACTTGATTGATTGAAAGTACCACACAAATCCTTTCCCTGTCTGGGACAGGGCTGATAGGTTGGGGGTTGGTTCCTCGCAATTTCCAGCTTTTCTCAAAAAAGTCGTTGCCAGTAAATTCGCCACCAAATCAATTTCTTCTCCTCCGTTGTGCGTTAAGAAACAACAGGCAAATCTAAACAAAAAATCTAAAAATCTAACGGAAAGCACTACATCTAAAAAATCTCAATCTCACAAAAGAAAGTTAAAATAAATCTTAGATGTTCCTACATTACGTCCTAACTAGTTTTACCTCAGTTAGGTAGCTGGCTCTCCGATCACACCACCAGAAAAATGCTCACATAGGCAACTAGACAAGCTAGAAGGCTGCTACGTGCCAAAGAATAGGCTCATTATGGCGAACTTGAAATCTGATTGTTGAAGAATATGGCAATCAACAAACTCCTACCCATTTGCTTCAACAGGAGATGGGATTCACTCAAAATTCTATAGGCCTCAGGATAGATTTTCACCCAGAGACAGCATGTGGAAAATCTGATTGGATAAAAGCTCTGATTTATCTGAGCTGCACTGGAAACAGCACAACCGAGGGAGGGAAAAGCAATGAAACTATGTCAGTAGACTGATGGGAACAAACTTTGTAAAATATATCTAGCGTTAATGAAAATATATATTAAATTATAAAAATATAATTTTCTGATTCTGACACCACTAGGCCAGCAAAAAAGGCCTCTGGTCAGTAGCAGGTTTGAAAAATATCTTCCTGTAAACCAAATAATAACTTTACCAAGTCATCAATGTTTTGTAATTATTAGCGACATAAAATATTAACTAGCGTGTCATTAATTACCATTTCAGAAATTCCCGACGTAGTTAAAAAATACAACCCTGTTCCCAATTATCGTCTAACTTACTATTTTGTTCAATTGCATTATATTTTGTTTTAATTGATGTTGCAAATGACAGACTAGAGAGTTTTACCTACCTTATTTGCCTTCCGGTAAAGAAAAAAGACTGATCAACTTAACATTACATGATGTTTGATCTTTCGCATGTGGTAATTCATGATTTGCAACTTGTCTGTTAAAGATTGTTTATCAAACAGAGTCAGATACAGGTGACAAGATGAGGGACTCAGAGACTGGAAGGTAATCAAGATTTGAACTTCCGGTCAGATTGGTGAATCGTCTTGTTCAACCATCTTTGATCGCAGAGACATCTGGTCCCAGAATTCAGTGGAATAAAAACAAAAATGGCTGCGCACGTAAACAGTAAGTAGCCAAACAAGTTCAACATAACCTTCATTAGGGTGTTTTTCACTGATCTTATTTGTCCATTACTAAATATGCAAGAATCGTAATTCATTATTTTTCACCATCTTTAGTGAAATAGTGAATAATCACGTAAATAAAGGCATTATTAACACACAAACCATTGTCTGCTGGTTAGCATATGTTTTATTGATAAGACAAGTGGAGTGATCATCAGGAAAATAACACATCTTAGAAGGTTGCTCAATAAATATTCAGTATACTCTTTAACAGTACTAATGCCCTAAATAGTTTCAAAATATAATTTTAACCAGTTGAAATCAGAATACTGCTCCATACAGTGGATATAAAAAGTCTACACATCCCTGTGAAAATGCCAGGTTTTTGTGATGTAAAAGAATGAGACAAAGATAAATCATGTCAGAACTTTTTCCACTTTTAATGTGACCTATAATGTGAACAATTCAATTGAAAAACAAACTGAAATCTTCGAGGGGGAAAAATGAAAAATAAAAAACTTACAATAACCTGGTTGCATAAGTGTGCACACCCTCTTATAACTGGGGATG